>JAUKNM010000021.1:3945000-4097500 GCA_030765045.1 Tenodera sinensis
CTCATCTCTAAGGCAGGAATGTCTGCCATTTTAATCAGAAGCACATGCACAGTATTAAAAATGCCTAAGAAATGCTGTGTGTTTTGTCATCTGAGCTTCAAAATTAAGAGCTTAGAAACATTGTAATGACAGAAATATGTTTGCATTTCTACTGCTTTTGTAAATGAAACATGTTCATAAATGATCTTTCACTAACGTACAGCATCCAAAGTTCGTAATTATTTTTGCATAGGACACATTGAGTTTCTTGCATGCATTTTTGTAAAGTTTCATACTATCTCCTACAAATTTATTTTCATTGTGGTTTTGCTTTTCTATTATAAAAAATACTTTTAAGGGAGAAGAGCCTTGCAAGATATAAAGTGGCTATCATGAATCAGAGGGCACACCTAAATGGAATACCTGGATATTCTGTTGATCTCAATGACCAGTTTGCTTCAACAAGAAAAAGAGCAGTAATCATAATTATTTAAACTTTCTTGTTAACAAAGTTTTTTTTTTTTTTTTTCAAATTTGTTTTCACTGTTTTATTTTTTCCTATTAGCGAAATAGATAGAAAAATTTTAAACAACAGTTGAAAATAAACTAAATGAACATGGTGTTCATCATGGTTACAGCACAGTATCAAAATCTTTTTAATGAAAACATTGGTTATACAGAGTGGAATAGAAATAATCCTGCAGACTGAAGGAAATGAGAGAGTGGATGTAAATGGGCAAAAACTACCAATACTTTTTTGTAATTAAATGTGCCATTAATTAGATAATCATGTTCAAAGGTAAGAGTATGTGACAATGTGGCACAACTTGTTGATTGAGTAGTCTGCTCCTACTGGCTGCACAATGAACTATTCTAACATACTATAAAAATGAATGAAGTAACATTGGCTATGCATCATACATCATAATTCGCCATTCATTCGCTCAGCGACTCGCAACGTGTACACACCGTGTCCATGCTGATTGGAGGGGACGAGTTCCAGTACTTCTCACCAGGGGGCAACAGGAGAGCGACCGCAGTGACCGTGGTGGAGCAAATAGCAACTACCAAGTCAGGCGAAAAGCACAATTCCTGCACATGCTACAAGAAGCTTGATAGCAAGCTGTAGTGTGTCGCAAAACATCAATCATCGATACTACTTCTTCGACATCGATCCTGCTCTCGGAGGGGTGCGAGCTGGTGCATCGAGAACAGGTAATATTTGAAATCAACCTGACTGACCGATGCGACTGTGACAGCGGGTCCGCAAGGCCACAGCCAAGAGGTAGGACTTCTAGTCCGTTCCTCGGAGCCGATATGGCTCACTCACTCTAAGGAGGGGATCCGGTCCTCTGCGGACAGCCGGATGGTGACCGCAATGACACCCGACTTTGACGGGCAAATACCAGGGACTAGTTCCCAACCATCCCCACCTGAAGTGGCAGAACCCGCGCAAAGAGGCTTAAGGGGTCAAAGCGAAAGGCTACGGCCCCTCAACGGGTACACAAACTGCAAAACCCGTACCCAGCAACGAACACCTCCCGCTGTCTGAGACAGAGTCCGAAGAGGACGACGACATCGCGCAAGACGAAGGCTTCACCGTCGTTGAGCGCAGGAGGAAAAGAAAATTCTCCAATAGTCTGCATCCCCCACAGGGTCCGACGAACCACCCCTAACCAAGAGGGGCCCTAAGATTCCGCCCATAATAGCGGATTCTTTTAATAATCACATAAAGTTCAAGGGTTTTGAGGCTCATAGGAAGCCAAGAAAGGTACATATCCGTACTTACACGCCCGAAGATTCTGAAAGGGCGAAACAGGTTTTAAGGGAGGAGCAGATTCATTTCTACTCCTACTCACTCCAGCGTCCCAATGTGGAAAGACGCATAATTCGGGGACTTTTCTCTAAGTGTACACCAGAGGAAATAACAGAGGCACTCCTAGAAGAACATGGAATTAAAATCTCAGCTGCAGCGCAGCTGAGAAAGACCATTTGGACCGAGGAGGGGTCCAAAAAAGTGCCGATGCCGCTATATTTGGTAGTGGTAGACAAAGTCCCAGGCCAACAAATACAGCCAATAGACGCTGTGCGCACCTTGTTCCACACTGTGGTCAAGGTGGAGCGATTCTATGGGCAAGATGGCCCAGCCCAATGCCGCAGATGCATGGGTTTTCACCATTCCAGCCAGGCATGTGAACGAAAGCTCGCATGCCTACGCTGTGTAGGAGAGCACCTTGTCGCAAATTGCGACAAAGGCACAGAAGAAAAAGAGTATGCCAATTGCCACAAACCCATGTAAGTGTACACAAGGGGTGTGAGGTGCGGCAAAAAATCATTGATAACCGCTGCCGCGGTCCTAAGAATGTGGCACCAGTCCGCGCAGGGGTGAGCTTCGCCGCCGCCCTTAACGAGGCTGAGAACATTGTGCAGTAGACTGAAACTGCACAAACCAGACCTGCACAGGCACAAACTGTACAAACTGCACCAGCCACCAGCGTGGAGGAGAGAGCAGCTCCACCTCCACGCCCCTCTCGCGAAAAGCGAGAGAGGAAAGAAAGAAAGGCTGAAAGATAGCGATCAGCTCTACTTGAGCAAATGACTGCGTCTGATGCAGTCACTATAACTGCCGAGGTACCCACCCCGGCCCCAACCCAACATGCCCAACCGGTACGCACCACTCCGACGGCCTCATTGGCCCCACTCGGAGGTGCTATATCCTCGCAGACCTTGAGGAATTCAGGACCCTGTCCAACTGGTTCGGGGACATGATAAATCGGACACTTCCCATTTTGAGGAGGTGTATGCAGACCATAATGGACGACAATGTTGACGTCCTACATAAACACCAAATCCTGCTGTAAACATTAGAGCAGCTGTTCCCTAAATCCTCCCAGTAATGGTCTACCGTGTTTTGCGTAGACCATTACGCGCCGCTTTCTGGAATGCTAATGGGTAAGGGAACAGCGTTCAGGCATTCTAGAATTTGTACAATCCTACGGGATAGACATCCTCTTGGTGACCGAGACACGCCTGCATGCTGGTATAAACTTCTCGCTGCCTAGTTACGTCGCCCATCGGTCTGATCGGGCCGGCCGACAGGGCGGTGGTACAGCTATCTTCATCAAAAGCATCATCACGCATTCACCTTTTCCCCTTCCTTCCCTTCAACATGTGGAGGTTACTGCCATTAGGCTTGCCATTGGCGGTGTGGACACATTGTTGATTGCGGCTTATGACCCTGCAGATCATCGCTTCTATGAAGCAGATTATACCACTCTCCTAAACCTACAACCAGTAGTCTGCATCGCTGCAGATCTCAACGCGAAGCATGGGCTCTGGTACAGTCGCACTAGCAACCAGAGGGGGCGCGGGCTCTACCGCCTCATCAGCGGAGACCCAAACCTCGCCGCGCACGGGCCGAGAGGTCCTACATTCCATCCGGCCCGCGGCAGGCCTGACGTCTTAGACATCATGATCACCAAGAACATACCATTGCACTTTGACCTCTCGGCAGTAAACGAGCTGGACTCTGACCACGACCCTGTCGTGTTAGATTCCACAGTAGCCATGCCAGCTCTGTTAAACTCAGACTGGACACTTGAGACCGACTGGGATGCAGCAGTCCTAGAACTTAACCGTTCCGTCGACCCTCGACCACGCATCGATGATATCGAGGCGCTGGAAGAGGCAGCGTCGGATTTTCCCCACCAGATCCTAAATGCGGTACGCGCACATACCCACCGCATTCCCACCAACACCCCAGATCCTAGAATCTTACCTATGGAACTCCGACAGTTGATAAAAGCCAAGGCAACTGTTCGGAAGCTATAGCAGCGTTTCCGGCATCCCAGGATAGGAGCAGTTTACCAGAGGTTCAAACCCCTGGTAAGGCGACTGCTCCGTGCGCATAAAACATCAGCCTGGGAAAACACATTACAAACTGTAAACCTTCAGGAAAAGAAACCCTGGCGGATAAGGGCCTTGAGGAAGGACAAGACCCAATACCAGCATCCCTTGCACAGCACTCGGGGGCGGCTCGCCTTTGAGCCAGACGAGAAAGCCACTGTGTTCGCGGACCACCTTGAGGTACAGTTCGAACCCCGGGAGGACCCGCAAGACGAAGACTTTACTGAACTTGTGGAAGCAACCGTGGATTACCTCTATGAGGAACCGCGGCGGCTACACGAGGTGATCCAACTTCCTATAATCACCCCGAAAGCGGTTATTTCCGAAATCCAAAGTCTGAATCCCAACAAATCCCCTGGACATGACGGCGTCACGGCGCTCATGCTCCAGCACCTACCCAAAAAGGCTGTGTTCCGCTTGACCCGGATCTTCAATGCATGCCTCCGTCTTCGTTACTTTCCGGTTTTCTGGAAGGAGGCGAGCGTGGTGTGTATATTGAAACCGAGCAAGAACCCAGTCTTTCCTAACAACTACCGTTCCATCAGCATTCTCCCAATCGTCTCAAAAGTTTTTGAGCGGTTGCTCCTTACCCGTCTAATACCTCTTTTTGAGGAGAGAAAACTGCTACCGGATCACCAGTTTTGTTTTCGTCGGGGTCATTCCACGACCATGCAGTTGCTGTGTGAGGCCGAGATGGTTTCCCTGGGTTTCCAGGGAAACATCAAGACCATAGCTGCTGGACGTGGAAAAGGCTTTCGCCACAACTTGTCACCAAGGCCTACTGTACAAACTAAAGCAGGCAAATATCCCTCCTCTATATCTCACTATAATTAGCAGTTTCCTTCAGGACCGCACTTTCAGAGTGCAAGTGGAAGGAAAACTGTCTACAATAAGAGAAATAGCGGCAGGAGTCCCAGAAGGCAGTGTACTCTCCCCGCTACTCTTCGCAGCATACATGTCCGATTTCCCCACGGAACAACACACTGCGACATGCCAGTATGCGGACGACGTCCTGATCATGGCACAAAACAAAAACGTGAGATATTGCCTCCCTTCCCTTCAACAACAACTCGACGCCGTCGACCGTTGGAGTGAGAAGTGGAGAATGGCTATTAGTCCGGGGAAAATCTCCGCTCTCCTTCTTGGTAAGGTTCGCCATTGGCGGCCAGAATGGTCACTTCGGCTTAGGCGGAGGAATATCCCATGGGTAACCTCCGCCAAATATATAGGCGTTCTCAGACAGCTCTACCCCATCCTCAGATCTACCATGCCCAACCACCTAAAATTAAGAATTTACCGGGCAATCATTCCGCCATTGATCCTATACGGCTGCGAAGCCTGGGGATCAGCAGCACCCTCTACCATACGCAAACTGCAGTCAGTGCAGAACAGGGCGTTAAGAATGATTTATGATACCGGGCGTAGATTCCCGTCTTACATCCTTCACAACCAGTCAGGACTTCCCTACATCATGGACTTGGTAAGGGAGCGATCCCGACCCGTGCACTCCAAACTTAACTCCCACACCAATCAGCTGGTACGGGCATTAGGTCAATATGACCATAGAGCACCTCGAAGAAGGAAAAGTTACCGCCTACCCAAGGACGCCCTTGGATAAGGGTAATGCCACTCCCATCTTCTAACACATCATTACCCCAACACCTATTCCTGCCCCCTTTCTGTATCCTAAATTAGGTGTACAGAAAGAAACCATTGCCCAGGACACAAAAGCATGACAACACAATGACAACCTTAAATAGTGCACAGATAAAGTCGCATTAACGGCTAGGTGCTGTGCAAACACGACATACCGTACAGGAGAACCTGTACGACCTGTTCTCGAATGCTGGAATGGCCATGCATTAAATGCAGAAGTTTTGTCACTGGTGTGTGTGACAGCATAGAAAGTGAGGTTATGGTTTGTTGCACCCTATGCAAACATTACCTTGAATTCTACATTCCTGCGTAATTATAATTATTGTGACTTTGGTGGGTGTAAGGTAAAGAAGACTGATGTAGTCGAGATAAAGAAACACTTTTATTTCCATAAACAGTAACTTTGTACACTCGTTGGAACAGCAAGAAAGTCTTTTCCGATTCACCAACAGCACGGCTCCGAATTAGTAACAAAAACTGTCCCTTCTCACACTTTACCGATATTTATATCTCCCAGGCACTATTCTGGAAACTTCAGGAAAGTTCCGTTATTATTGCGGTGAAATAAAAAGCAGAAAATTCCAGAAGTCTCTATCCCTTTCTCTCTATCGGCAAGCGCCCCAACAATGCGGCCATTCTCTGTCTCTTCCCTTCGGCTCCTTTGCGGTAGTGCCGACAATAATGCGATGGGCGACACTGCTCCCTCCTCAAGGCTGGTCGTCCCGAACAGCACCATCGTAACGGGCCAGACGATCCAGGTGTACCACTAACATCTTTCCTCGGGGCACCTTCTGGATGCGGTAGACTACGTCGTTAATCCTCTTTACCACTCGGTACGGTCCTTGCTACGGTTGTTGAAGTTTTGGGCAGCGTCCCTTGGTCCGGGTAGGGCGGTAGAACCAGACCATGTAACCTTGCTGGAATCCTCGGCTGTTGGCTTGCCTGTCGTACCGGGTCTTCATGCGGTCGCTCGCCATCTGGATGTTCTGACGAGCCATCTCGTGCATGTCGTGGAGATGGTCTACTAGATTCTCCACATACTCGGTTGCCGGCTGTTTCGCTTCCGGGGGTTCCCAAAAGCCACGTCACAAGGGAGGCGTAGCTCTCGGCCGAACATTAGGCTTACTGGTGTCATCCCGGTGGTGTCGTGTGTCGACGAACGGTAGGCCAGCAAGAACAGTTGTACCTTGAGGTCCCAGTCTCGCTGATGGCTGGCCACGGCCTTCCTGAGGTGCTCCTCTAGGGTCTTGATGTATCTCTCTACCATGCCGTCCGACTGTGGATGTAGGGGTGTTGTGCGGGTCTTGTTCACCCCAAGTCTTTCCAATGCCTCCTTCATTAGGCGACTCACAATTGGTGCCCTGGTCGCTGTGGAGCTCTAACGGGACCCCAAAACGGCAGAACAGCTGTTCCACGAGGCAGTCTGTAATCGTCTTCGCCTCTTGGTTCGGGATGGCATACACCTCCGGCCACTTGGTGAAGTAGTCCACAGCTACCATCAGGTACTTGTTGCCTCGATCGGACACTGGAAATGGTCCAGCTATGTCGACGGCGATGCGTTCGAAGGGCGCTCCGACGTTGTACTGCTGCATGCGACCCCGGCTTCTAGTCTGGGGGCCGCGACTCGCCGCGCACACGTGACATTGACGGCACCAGTTCTCAGCGTCTGCTCGGAGCCTCAGCCAGTAGTAGCGCTGTCGGAGTTTGTCGATCGTCCGGTTTGCTCCTAGGTATACACCCGAGGTACCCGCGTGCACTTCCTCCAAGACTTCCGGGACCTTACTTCGGGGAAGTACCAACTGCTCTTTCTGGGTCTTCCCATCAGGTGATTCCCATACCCGGAACAGAACGCCCTCTTTGGTCTTCAACGAGCCCCATTGGGCCCAGTACGACTTGTATGTAGTGCTTCTGGGTGCGATGTCCTCCCAGGTTGGTCTCGTCCCTGCGTGCACTTCTCTCAAGAGTGGCCCCAAGTCGGCGTCCGCCAGCTGCTCCCTCCTTAGGTCCGCGCTATCCCATCCATCCGCAGGCGCTGCCGTGACCACTCTGACATCTGCGGTACGCTCCTTCTCTTCTTCTTGCGCATTGGCCGCACTCTTCTGGGCAGGGTCTTCGGGACATGACGTCTGCGTTGCCGTGGCTCTTCCCTCTGCGATGTTCGGAGGTGAAGTCGTACTCCTGCAACCTCTGGACCCAACGGGCTGTCTGGCCCTCCAGGTTTCTAAAGGTAAGTAGCCAGGTTAGGGCGGAGTGGTCTGTCCTCAGGTGGAATGGCTGACCGTACAGGTACTTGTGGAAGTACTCCAAGGTCTTCACTACCGCCAGTAGCTCTCGTCGGGTGACACAGTAGTTCTTCTCTGCCTTGGACAACGTCTTGCTGTAGTAGGCTATCACCCGCTCGTGGCCGTTCTGGACTTGGGATAGGACGCCTCCAATGCAATGGTCGCTGGCGTCGGTGTCCATAATGAAGGCGTCGCCTGGTTGTGGGAATTCCAAAATAGGAGCACTGCAGAGCGTCCTCTTCAGCTGCCGGAAAGCGCCTTCGGCGTCCTCCGTCCACACATAAGGTCGATGTTGTTCCGTCAGGCGAGTGAGGGGTTTGGCGATGTTGGAGAAACCCTTTATGAAGCGGCGGTAATAACTGCACAATCCAAGGAAAGTGCGCGGTTCTCGCTTATCCTTTGGGCGTGGCCAATCTCTCACGGCCTGTGTCTTCTCCGGATCCGTGGCCACTCCGGTTGGTGAGACTATGTGGCCCAAGTAGTTGACTTCCCTGCGGAAGAGCTGGCACTTCTTGGCGTTCAGCTTCAAGCCGGTGGCCTGCAGTCTCTGTAGCACCTTGCTCAGTTTGTCAAGATGGTCTTCGAATGTCTTGCCGACGATGATGATGTCGTCCAGGTATAACAGGCAGGCGTCATAAGTCAATCCTCTCATTACTGACTCCATGAGGCGTTGGAAGGTAGCTGGTGCGTTGCAGAGACCAAAGGGCATAACTGTGAACTGCCAAAGCCCTTGGCCTGTCGAGAATGCGGTCTTCTCCTTGTCTCTCGAGTCTAGAGCCACCTGCCAGTAACCCGATTTCAGGTCCAGGGTTGAGAACCACTGCGCACCAGCAAGCGTGTCCAGGGTGTCGTCAATCCGGGGTAAGGGGAAGCAGTCCTTCCTGGTGACAGCGTTCAGCTTCCTGTAATCTACGCAGAAGCGTAGCTCGCCATTCTTCTTCTTCACCAGAACTACAGGGGAACACCAAGGACTGTCAGACTCTTCGATCACTCCCTTGGTTCTCATGTCCTCCAGCATGTCTCATACCGCCGCTTGTTTAGCCAACGGAACGCGTCTAGGTGGTTGCCGAATAGGCCGGGCGTCTCCGGTGTCGATGTGGTGAAGCACTCGGCCCGTGCGGCCGTAATCGCTGCTGCCTTGGCTGAAGACGCGCTGATATCGTCTCAGCGGTTGTTGGACCTTCTCTCTCTGTTCAGCGGTCAGGTGGTCGGCCGCTCTCTCCAGTAAGCCTTCCAGCCGGGGCCCCAGGTGTTGCGTCGGCACCGGCTCCTGGGTCTTGTCTATTGGTGTTACGCTGACCACGGGCTCGCACGCCCCCAACTCCGTCCCGGCCTGGACGTCGTGATCGGTGTCTGTTGGGTTGAGCAGTCTCACCGGCACCTCCTCTCGGCACGGCAACAATGTCCCGGCTACACAGAGCCCGTGCACATGCGTCTTCCGGTCCAGCAGCATGTTCTTCTTGCGCTGGCCTTCCAGTCGCGCCGTCACTACCATCTCGCTTCTCGCGGGGACAACTACGTCTTCCCTGAGAATGACCTTCAGATTCCAAGGCGTTCTTCGGGGTGCCGAAGCATTACTTCCTCTCCCTTAAGCCGCAGAACCTTCTTGCCGATGTCGACCGTCGCCTCGTGGCTCCTGAGGGCATCCAGTCCCAGTATCACCTCCTCAGCCACCTCCGCGACGAACACCCACAAACGCAAGACACTTCGCCCGAAGGTCAACTGCAGCAGGGCCTCCCTCTCCACAGGCAAGGTGTCACCCGATGCCGTCACTAGTTGGTATGGTCGGCTCGGTTTTCTCGACGGCAAGCCCCTGGCTACGTCAGGTCTGATGACAGTTACGGCTGCTCCAGTGTCGACAAGCACGCGGCACGGCTTCCCTCTCACCCAACCGTCCGCGATGAGGCTGTCATCCATCCGTCGGCTGACGGCGCGCAGTGTCATTCGAGGGGATGATGGTGATGGCGCCGACGTGCCCCTCGCCACGCCGGCCATTACTCGTTTTCCGGCTGCTCTTCTTGGTGCCGGCAGTCTCTCATCAGGTGTCCCGGCTGGCCACACCCCCAACACACGCCACCTGGTCTTCGTCGGCGTCCCTGGACTGGTCTGCGGTCTTCATCGTAGCGGACACTCCTTGTCTTCGAGGTCGGGGTAGCCGTCACTTTGGCCGATTCCATCCTTAATGCGGCCGTTAGTGCCTCGTGGATGTTCCTGTAGTCGCCGAGCATCAGGCGTTGACGTATCTCGGCATCGCGTACCCCGTCGACGAAGGTATAGGCAGCTTCTCGGGATACGAATTCGGAGGGGAGGTCGACCAAGGCTTTGCTGGCCAGCTGTTCGATTGCCAGGGCGAACTCCTGCAGCGTCTCCACTAGCAGTTGCATCCTAGATTTCAGTTGGCTGAGGCAGGCTGCGGCTAAGCGGTGGTTTCCGAACCGGTTCTCCAGGGCCTCCCAGATGTCCTTGGGCGCCGCCGCTGTCTAAACTGCGTTCAGCACCTCTGCGGCTCGTCCCTGGAGGCTGGCTATCAGCTGCGCGGCCTCTTCTTCTGTCGACCGTTTGTTGTGCTTGGCCACTGTGTCGAATTGACGGCGGAAGACCTCAAACGTTGACGTGCCATCGTACTTCGGTGGTTTGACGCGCGTCGATGTTGTGTCGCGTGCTGGAGCGTCGGCCTTGTAGTTCTTGAGCTTTTCACTAAGCATCCCTTCCACCATTGCATTTAGCTCCTTGGCGCTACCGTCGACCCTGTCTTCGAGAACGCTAAGCCGTTCCCCGACATTCTCCAGGGCGTCAACGCGTTGGCCGAGGTCTTCCATCTTTCCACCGAGCTCTTCCACCTTTCCACCGAGCTCTTTCACATCCTTCCTTACGCCAGCCAGTTGCTCGTCAATTTTCTCCGATAGCTCCGTCTTCATCTCTTTCAGCTCGGCAGCGAGGTTGTCGTTTGCCGTCTTCATCTCTGCTTTCAGCTCTTGTAAAAAGCTCACCAATGTAACTTCCATCATCATATCCCACTTCTGACACCAGTGTGACTTTGGTGGGTGTAAAGTAAAGAAGACAGATGTATTCGAGATAAAGAAACACTTTTATTTCCATAAACAGTAACTTTGTACACTCGTTGCAACAGCAAGAAAGTCTTTTCCAATTCACCAACAGCACGGCGCCGAATTAGTAACACAAAAACTGTCCCTTCTCACACTTTACTGCTATTTATATCTCCCAGGCACTATTCTGGAAACTTCAGGAAAGTTCAGTTATTATTGCGGTGAAATACAAAGCAGAAAATTCCAGAAGTCTCTATCCCTTTCTCTCTATCGGCAAGCGCCCCAACAATGCGGCCATTCTCTGTCTCTTCCCTTCGGCTCCTTTGCGGTAGTGCCGACAATAATGCGATGGGTGACATTATTTAATTTGGTATGTTTAAAGGCCTGAATATCTGGCCTGTTCTATTTGAGAGGTTTATGCCATGGTAAGGCAACAAACTTATGCAGAATTGTTACTCATATTAAACAGTTTAAAGGCTTGTGTACACATAATATGTATGTAGTTTAAAAAGTATGTTTTAATTGACGCATGCCATACTGCTGTGATATTTATGTGCCAATACAATGCTTCACTTGAAATGTAAACAAGCATTCCAAAGGCCATGGCATTCTTATGTGAAACACCTCTTTCATTATTAATACCATTATTTTATGTTGAATTTACTAATGTGATATTAATAATTGCTAAACTTTCAGGAAAGCATAATTTATAATGTGAATTTATACTCCACTGCAATATACTTGAAACAAACATTTTTGTGGAATTGTTAATAGGCATGGCTTACCGCAAAGTGCACAGTTCTATTTACTTTTTAATATACCTGTTTTAAAATGGAACTGATATGCTTCATACCAGCACATCTAATTACTGGTCTAAAGAAATAATCTATAACATGTTGCAGAGGCTTTTGAAAGCACTTTCACCAATGGTTACTCCAACATGATAAGGGCAGTTAGGGGTGAGTTTAGGAAATTCTACATTTTGTATGCTAGCAGTACCAAATTTTAACCATGTTAATATAGTGTTTAGATATGCAGCCTTACAAAATTTGAAGTATGTAAGTCAAATAGTTTTTTAATTTAAAACTTTTAATTGATTATAAAGATACTCTGATTAAAAGTGCTCCTTGCATAACAATTTTTGTATGTTTGGCATGAAACTTGGTGATCTGATGCTTCATGCAGCTGAAAGTCATAATTGCTCTGGATTTTGATTTTACACCAGTACTTTAGTATCTAGAAATTTTTAAATATATCTATTTACAGATTTCAAGCTTTTTTAACTTCCCATCGGCATTTGAATGTGAATATGTTTAATATTACTTGGCTGATATCAAAACCCAGAGCAATTTTGGAGCCTTATATGAATAAGAACACATCCTGAAATTTTCAAAAGAATCCCTAAGCCGCAAGGAGTTTTTCAGTTGCGTGAAAATGCCGAGAAAAAAGAAAGTGAGAAAAACAACATTAAACTTTTAAGACGTTCTAACCTCATCAGAGGTGTGTTGCAGCATAGGTTTGACTTCCTGGCCTCTTATCCTCTGCTGTGCTGATAATTTCTGCAATTTATGAGCTCTCCTTGTGTGTATTTGTTTCCTGGCACTGCATTTTCTACTCTGAACACATTGTCTAGCATTGCACTTCTGACAAATGCGTACTGCTCCAACAGAAATGTTTTCATTCCTAAGACTATTCAACACCTGAATTGACTTCACACACCCCGTATTAAACTCCGTTACAGTTTTCAGTACTGCAAGTTCAAGTTTATTCCTAGACACACACCTATTTTGAACAGATAGCTCCACGTAACATTGTGAAGAGATTTATTCGAGTTCTGTGCCATACCCTTGGCATAGCACTCTAGTAGCTGATTAGAACCAAGTCACTGATCCGGAGGTTGTATTTTAGTTACCACTTCTGGAGGCAACTTGCAGGACATTTTCTTGTGATTTTGTGGATGCAGATTGAAGATCATTTACATGATTAAGTTTCTATTCCGTCGATATGCAGTCTCGGTGGGTGCGTACGCCCAGCCACCAGCCATTTAATCACTATGCACTACAATTTAAAAATGGCCACCAGACCTTTAAAAATGGTGCTGGCATGAAAGTCATTGCACTTTTTAATAGACAAAACATTGAACAATTTTTCAACATAACAATCTAAAAATCAACTTTTTTTACCAAATGGGCCAAATCTCACCCCTAAGTCCCCTAAGTCCCCAATAAGCTTATGGGCATCAAAAAATTTGAGTTTGTGAAATTTGCAGTGGAATTTGTTTCTTATAAGATTTGTGTGTGCAAGTATGTGTGACAGATATCAAAATATTTCAAGAAATGTAGGTAAACAAAGTTGACACTGCTGTTCATGCCTAATGAATTCCACAGTCACAGACTAACCATTATTTACTTGGTAGCTTTAGAAAGAAAAAGTGGCCATAATTTTAATCACTAGCATTTATTAGCATTAACAAGTATGGAAAACATTGGGATTAATTTAAAATATCTGAACTTGCATCCAGATGTAAATTTGAAATAAGAGTTTAGAGGAAGTGTTCTATATGTCCCCCATTTGCTTGTAGACAGACTTCACAACTTTTTTCTGACTTTTACAAAAAGCAATTGCATGCAAACAAGTGAACCTTCTGCACAATCTACACTAATAGAGGAAGAAAATAAAGGCAGTTGATTCAATATTGCCAGTTCTAATACAATTAAGGAGGCAACAAATTATGGACTTTTCATTCTATTGAAATACGCCAAAGGAAAACATCGTTTATTAAATTTTCTATGAATATAGTCATAAATTAAGAACCTTTAATCAATAGTGATGATACATTTCTTGGGTGAGGGTATTTTTTTTTTTTGCTAGAAAGCTATAAACTTTTCAATGTTTTGGTATTGGACTTTCTTGTTATTCATAATAAGATGAATTCACTCTTAAAATGTGCAGGATTATTTCACTTCCATTCTATATACAGTGGTAGTTTCACGCAATGCTCGAGTAAAATGGAAGCAGCTACAAATGGTAAGTTGGTTTAATGATGCAGATTATTTGAAAATAATCAAAACATATCTTTGCTTTTGTTAAAAAAAAGATTGCACATACCTCAAGTACCAGAAATATGTGTAAAAATAACACATCAGCATTAAACAGCTGCCTGATGTAATGCATGATGTAATTCATTGTATTCCAAAGCTTCCATTGAATGCTGCACAAGGCATTTATTTCTCAAAATATTATTTTATTTGTAAGTGGAAAATATTTTTGAAGATGCATATCTCACATTGACTTTAACGAAAGAGTTCATGCGGGGGGGGGGGGGGGGGGGGGAGGGGGGGGGGAGGGAAGGCGAGGGGAAGAACAAGAAACAAGAAATAAAATATGATCCAGCCTTCTCAATGTGGCTCCTTTTATTTTTTCACCTTTTCCAAGCTGACTTTCATGAGATCATAACATAATAAGTAAAACAGTGCTTGGAGGTGTTAAATTTTATCTGCTGCAGCCAAGCTTATTGCTAAGTGAAGAACTACAATAGTTTACATATGTATAAGAGGCTTAAAACACTATGTCAAACAACAGTTTCTTGAATGTTTGAGCTTAACATCACTGTTACAGTTCTCTTGTATAATATAATGTTGAAGAAGCAATATGTTCAGAAATCTTCAAACATTTTCTGCTCTGCCTCTCCAACAGATGGTGCTGATTTCCAGTCCGATTCAGGATAGTCATCAAAATTTCTTGTATCACCATCATAACTGATTCTGGGAAGAATTGGAGGCTGTAAAGAATAAAAACAAGCTATAAAACTATTATTTTTAAATTAAAAATATAAATAAATACAGAATGAAAGTGGCCTGTTATTGTTCAAACAGAATGTAGCTAATTCTTTTACATATTTTTAATGATTGCTGCTGTACACCAGTTTTCCCAAATAATTTATGAATTATCAGTGAGTCATTAACTAAATTAAATTTACAATTTTTGTGTATGTTGGACTTTGTGACAGTGATGTGCACTACCTTTTTATTACTTAGTCAATTTTTTGATACTACATTGCTTACTTCAGCTTGTTTATTAAGGGAGACATGTTTTAGAAGCTATTGCTCCAATCATCATTTCGTGTTTGACTGCCTACATTATTTAATGTGGTGGCTGGATGAACCTCTGCGTAAGTATATCACTAGGCAGGATTTCCATTTTTTTTTAATTTATGGAATTTCTGTTTATATCATGTGAACCTCTCCAAAAATGCCAAGCTACTGCTGATTTGTCTTCCTGTTCTTCCTGTTTTTGTTTTGTGTTCCTGATGTATCCTTTTATTCTTGTTTTTATGCTTCTTTTAGTTTTCCCAATGTATACTTTCTCATAGTCACTACAATTGATCTGCTATATTCTTGGTTTGTTTTCCTGTGGGATATCATCTTTTAATTTAGAATTTAAAGTTTTTTTTTATGGAGTACATATTTTCTGGGGCCAAAATGATGTTATGCTGCTTGAAGATATTTTGAAATTTGCAGAATGCTGTTGGGTGGTACGTGAATTTCTTTAATATTTTTTCTTCTTTTTTGCTAGGGATGAGTGTGTTAGTTTCTTTTAGTCTCTTTTGCTCTTATCTTCTTAAGTACTGTTTCTTTGCATTTTCTGTAGCTGTGTCTATTATGTTGTTTAGCTCCCAGTTATATTTATCTTTGTTAATTGGGACATGAACTAATCGGTGTGTAAGATGTTGAAAACTGCATATGATGGGGGATGTTAAGTATTTTGGTTTGTGGGGTTTCCTGCAAATGCCAAATTATGCAAAACTTTATTTACATAGGTTTTGTGATTAGAAGGTTTTAATGTAAGTTACAATAACATAATTATTCAAACACAAATTAATATTCCAAAAACAAAACACTAAAATCACAAAAGATAAGGAATATTTATATGACTTTTACTTTACAATTCAAAAGGAAACAAACTGCTCCTGTAACATAAAATAAAAGTAGCTCCACATTCAAACCTCTACTTTGGTCCCTTTGAACATAATTATGCATTTATTATGCCCACCATTATTTTCCACCAATATGTTAATATTTCAGTATCACATCGGAACTTTCATGGCTATCTTCCTGTATTTTTGCAGCAGTTTATGGATGTCCATACTTTTTGAAACATTAGTTACAGTAGCAAGTCTTAAGGCTGACATAAGGTTATCATCAGACAATTTTCACTTCGAGCAAAATTTGTCTTGCTGAATATTGCAAGGTTTTTTCCTTGATGATTTTAAGATTGAGGAAAGGTAGTTGTAATGGACAGCAGTGCTAAATTTGTGAATTTAGACTTGAGAATAGGAATTAACTTAACACAGAAAAATAACCATTAATATTTTATAACCTGCCTAAGATCAACTACAATTATGCAGTATTCAGATCGATTTGAGTGTGTTACCATATTGACATCTTCATGAGAATGGCATTCAAAGACTTGATAGGTATTCTTGAAAAGTATGATTGGATCATATTCAAACAATTGAGTTATGTAATATTCAATTTTTTTCAAACACTAAGCATAAGAAGATTGTAGTGTTCATCATCAAGCATTTCATGTCACCTGCTTTACCAAAAGTGCACAATTAAGTAATTTGGGGAAACTTGAGTAAACCAAACTGATTCCATGGGTAAGTGGTTAACAATACAAATGCTACCTGCTGTTAACTGATTACCTGAGTGAGTAATAGTGTTTAAGTGGCACAAAACTGCTATGGTCATCAGTGCCACATTCTGGTTATATATTCATTCTTGCATTAGTTTGATACACACAAAGCAAATACAGGACTAAATAACTGAAAAAATGAAGGAGGAAATATTAAAAAATAATAATAGTGAACAATAGAAATCTCACAGTGCATGATAAAACAATAACAAACTCTCGGCAAACAAACAGTTCATACACTTCTGGCACAGTTTGACAGTTAATGCAGTTTTTGTCTACTGTAGTTTACTGTTGACCACTTGGTTTCCTTGGCAACCACAGCATTGGCATTGCACAGGAGTGAGAAGAGCAGAAGTTTCAAGACCTCACATTAATCGTTTAGTGACCATCCTTTCCATTAATTTACAAATGCAGTTGGTTAAAGAAATAAGTTGGTAACTTGTGGGTACCTGTGGGTCTTTCCCAGGCTTAAGTATAGGAACTATAAATGATTCATGCCACTAAAGTGGGAAAGCACCATTGATTAAAGTTGTCTAATGTATATAGCAGAGTAGTAGGAGATAAGTATTTAAGCATTTGTGCATGTATATCAACCAGGACCGGGGCAGTATAAGGAGAGAATGACAAGGCCCATTCCAATTTGTGCAATTAGAAGGGCAGGTTATAGTTTCCAAGATTCAGAGAGGTGAAATAAAAGCATGAAGACTATTCAGTCCTTGATAACCAAGGATTGGTAATCATATTGGGCAGAACTAGAGGCAAAAGCAAAGACCCCACCCAGGGAACTGGCTATAAAATGAGGATCAGTAACAATATTACCAACTGCAGAAAGCCCAGGCATGGTAGAAACCGCTGTTCCTCTAAATTTTGCACATTTGTCTGTCTAAGTACATCAAGTAGTGCGTTTTAGTAAGCGCATAACTAGACTAAAGCACACATGGTGTTTGATGGGTGGCCTACCTTCCAAAAAATAAGGAGCGGCTGACTCACTTGATGTATACACATTCCGTTTGGTGCCTTACCCTTGGACAATTCCGCAGACCATCTATGGATACTGACCAGGCAGTTAGTACTTCTGGCTTGGAGAGGACCTGACCTCCTTCACTACGGCGAGCACCTATTCAGTCCTCACGAGAACTTCAGCTGCCAGACTTGCAATGTTCCAAATCTTGGGATGCCTAGAATTTAGGTGTGCTATTGCAGCAATCTATTTAGCTCCAGAACACTCGTGGAGTGAACCCCATGAGGGATGATGCGCATTGAAATTGCCAATTATGAAATGGTTGGGGGAACTGGGTAAGCAAATCTAGAAAGTTGCCGCAGCCCCAGAAGAATTAGGTGGAAGGTATATGGAGCAAAGCATGAATAAAACATAAGGCAAGGTAATGTGGAGAGTTACCACTTGTAAATGCGTATTTAGCTGGACCGGAGGGCAGTAAACGTTCTTATGCACCAAGATACAAGTTCACCCCATAGGCATGACTGCCATCAGAAACAGTGAGGTCATTATATCAAGTCGTATAGTGATGAAAGTGCATGTGGTCTTCAGGGCGGAGTTTAGTCTCCTGAAGGCCCAAACACAAAGGCTGTTAGGTAGAAAACAGACGTTCCAGCTGTTCAATCACCGGTGATTGAGAAACATTTAGTTTGTCCAATTCCTCAAGATTTCTGGAGGCCAGTAGCAAGGTACCAGATTTGGAACATTGCAAGTCTGGCAGGGCAGCTGAAGTTCTCATGATGGACTGAGTAGGTGCTTGCCTTAGTGAAGGAGGTCAGGTCCTCTCCTCAAAAGTGCAGCATCTTCCAAAGATGCGATACTCTTTCAAGAAAATCGGAAGATGGAACACTAAGATTATCAAGAAAATCCTCTCATTCTAACTCACCCTTAACTACTCTTTAAATACGTAGCAACTTTTCTGATATTGTTCCCCAAAAAAGTAGCTCTTAGCGATTCAAGTAGAATACTACATGTTTCAAATATTCTTTTTCTCAAGTGCGAATGCATCTAAGGGACACTTGAAAGTTTGTGATCCTTTTTTGCTTACTTTGTATCACAAGTTTATTACTATGAATCAACATTTGAATGCTGGTTTTGCTTGTGTAACTGAGTACTTCAAATATAATTTGAAATCATTTCTAAGAAAAATACATCTTAGGCTGCCACTGTGGTCTGGTGGTGAGTGGTTAGCATGCTAGTTTCCAAATCCACAGATCCTGTATGTGATTACTGACTGAAGGATGGGAAAGTTTTCTTTAGCCAGGATTATTCTCCATCCTCCCTAGAGAGTGGAAGTGTGAGAGTGTAAATGGGTGCAAGATGTTTGTAAAGTTTGTAAAGAAAACCCAGCGTAAACTGATCCAAAGTTATAGAAATAGTAAAGCGAATGAACATAATTGCTGATGAGCAATTGCTCCAAACAAAAAGCTGCCAATATGACTTAGATAGTAAAGGCAGTATATAAATGGAATTTATATGCGTTGGAAGGGAACTTATTACATTCCTTCTAATATATGCTTTTTATATATGTACATATATAAGGTGCAGATATTTGCACTGGTAATAGTGGACAGGGTAATGAACAATATTACATCAATATTTGCTTCATTTAAACTAACCCCCAGTGCAACAGCCCACGAAGAGCCAAGGATTGCCACCCGGCCACTGTATCCCCTACCTCTGCCCATTTGCTTCATTTACAGACTTATAATTCTACTTATTAGGAGTAGTATGTCTTTAGGTTGGCTAGTACCTACTAGTAGGCGTGAAGCAGAGTGGACAGAATGCAAATATTAACTAAAAGATGAAAATACATATTTTAAGTTCCTGCAAATAGTCTGAGAAGACCTCTTCTGTCTGAATAAATTCTGTATAATTGGTAACTCATAAGAGATACTTGACAGGATGGCTCAGGTGGTAATGTCTGTGGCCTGCATTCAGGAGGTCATGAGTTTAATCCACGTGGTTGACCTTTCCGACCCATAGGTTTTTTTTGGAGGTTTCCCCAGGTTGCCAGGTGAATGCTGGCAAGCATTTCCATATCCTCTGAATTTCTTGTCCCCCCATTTTTTACATTAATCCAGTGGCATGCATTTAACTCCAGTGCTGCTGGGGTAACTGATTTATTCACAAGTTCGAAATTAAAATAGTTTCTTCATATCTCAATAAAATACACACATTGAACTTGAATGTTACAGTACTTAAAGTTCAAACTCCCGCCCCGCCACTAGCCAGCTGTTGCTCTTGGCGACTTGCCTTGTTCTCAATACCAGCTAACCTACAAGAGCTGTATTGAGGCATGCGTATTCTGTATAAAGCCCTAGCTAGTGTAGCCCGGCTGCCAGCCGACAGCAGTGGCAAGTGTGAATTCGATTGGTTTAATTGCAGCTAGCTAGGCTTTGACGTCATAGAGCAGAGCCTAGTCGATCGGTTACATATCGACACGGAAAGCTTGAATGAGAGATAGCGATACATGCAAGTGTGCAACCCTACAATAATGGTGTCGTCTTATAGGACATAGTATAATAATGTCAAACGATATGCAAAGCGCATATACTTAAAACTATTAGCTAACATTAAAAAATATTGTTAAGAAACAACTTAAATGCTTTTTTGTTTACGAAGGTAACCGCCATTAACAAAATGGAAATAAACAGGAGAAAATATAAGTTGGGCATCATGCAGATCAGATCAGACTATATAGTGTTGTCACATAGTATAATAATGTCAAACGATATGCAAAGCGCATATACTTATAACTATTAGCTAACATTAAAAAATATTGTTAAGAAACAACTTAAATGCTTTTTTGTTTACGAAGGTAACCGCCATTAACAAAATGGAAATAAACAGGAGAAAATATAAGTTGGGCATCATGCAGATCAGATCAGACTATATAGTGTTGTCACAAGTTTGAAAGTTCGTTTGCGCCCTGCAGAAACTAAAAGGTGAAGAGTGCATTGTTTTTTGTGTTTCTGTTAAAGTATCCAGTAAATGTGACAAGTGAATTCATTGAAAATGAATGCGAGTGACTGTGTAATAGACAATATTCAAAAGAGACCATTATATATGGGCTATAATGTGCTAAGCGTATGGTAAATATCAGAAAAGTATTTAGGATAACAAATACCTCTACTGCTTATAACTTGACCATTTTAGAATAAGGATTATTTATTTTAAAGTATAGGATGATTTTTCAGTGCCTTAACCTATACCACTGGGGTAATTGTTGTGACCACCGCACGCCACTGCATTAATCATTTCACTACACCCCTCATCCTGTTAGGTTTATTTCAGGGTTGGAAAAATCAGTGAGCATCGCAGCAGCAGCACGGCAGGGGGAACAAATGTGCTCTGGAAATCTCGTCCTCCAGGTTGGAAGACGAGCCTATTGGTTTCTGGGCCCCCCCATGGGATTATACAAGCCCAAGGGAAGGACAGCCAGTTTCCAAGTCCTGCACCTCCCTTTGGGAGGATAAACCTGAAGGGGTGGGAGAGGAACTGGGCTGAGCCACCCTCCACTGGGGTGCTTCTAACTGGGAAAGTGTAGAGACTCTGCCCTTTGCTCTGTCGTGGCAACATTCTGGCTGCCCTTTGGATCCATTTGCCTCATCCATCATCCCAGGGGTGCCTGTTAGGGGCATAGGCAGAAAAGATCACCTTTCGGTCAGGTGCTAAGTTCCCCTCTGCAAGTTGTTATTGAGTCATGTCATAAGAGATAGACAAACTATTAGTGTACAAAAAATTAGCTCTTGTTGAAAGGCACAATTTATATACAAATTTTCTTGTGGATTTAAACATTTATGAGATACTCTTTGTTAATTGTTTAAATTTTCTAATACTTTACGCTTTTGTCAGCTGCAAATTGCTTAGTGCTTTCTTTCCTTTTTACTTTCTCTAGTACTACGTACTCATAATAAGTAGTCGATTCCACCCAAAAAATTGATGCACAGATTTCACAGGAATTGCATGTTTTGAGACTCCTTGATGAAAAAAGGCATTTTTAGAGTTAGGTCTCTGTGTGTGCGCAGGCGTGAGCCCATGTGTCTATGTTTACTGTAAATGGCATAACTCAAAAATGGGAAGTCTGTTTAACACCAAATTGGTGTTTCAATTCAGCATGTTTCAAGGATGCGAAACAAAGATTTTCAAGAAAATCTGCCATCCCAAACTATCTTTTACATACAAACTTTTTCGAAAATGTTGATTTGCTCAAAATTGGCTGTAGAGATTTTCTTTATAATACCATATGTTTAAAATATTTTCATGACAAATGAAATTTACATCTTAAATTTTCTGGGAATAGCCTCTTAAGTCCTCTTTATTCTGAATGACTTTTGGATGAATGGTAAACTGTAAGAGACAGACAAAATCGGACCCACAAAAATGTAGATTTCATTAAAAAATACATATCTTTTTGTGAAGTTAACGATTTCCAACGCATGCCTTCTTATTGGTTTCAGCTTTCCATTGCTTATATTTTCCTCAAATGTGGAGTGGTTAGGCCTTTTCTTTTCTTTCTGCCCCCACCCCCTCTCTCCCTGGTCCTGCAAGGAGATTGCAATTTTAAAGCCCTCACATAGTGTCCAGTGCTCTTAAAAGATTTTGACTATCCCTTAAATTCATGAACACTATACAAGAGGAAACATGGACTATTTTAGGCATAGTGTGAATAAAAGTGTATCTCTAAAAGATGTATATATTTCTGGAATCACACTTTACAACAAACTACCACAAGACATTAAATCTGTAGTTGAAGTTTCTAAACAGCAATTTGAAAGGAAGTTGAGGATGTATCTGATTAATAAATGTTTATACGACTTGAAGGAAATCTGAGAAACCAGTTTGTAAATATGTAATTGTATTTCTGACATGTCCAAAATCATATGTATGATAAACTGGATGAAATAAATATTATCATTATCATTATCATTGTGATGATGATGATGATGGTGATGATGATGATAATGATAATGATAATGATAATGATTATTATTATTGTTATTATTGTTATTGTTATTATTGTTATTATTGTTATTATTATTCTTATTATTATTGTTATTGTTGTTATTGTTGTTATTATTGTTGTTGTTATTATTATTGTTATTATTATTATTATTATTACTATTACTATTACTATTATTGCTATTGCTGTTGCTGTTGCTGTTGCTGTTGCTGTTGCTGTTGCTGTTGCTGTTGCTGTTGCTATATTGTTATTGTTATTGTTATTATTATTATTATTATTATTATTATTATTATTATTATTATTATTATTATTATTATTATTATTATTATTATTATTATTATTATTATTATTATTATTATTATTATTATTATTATTATTATTATTATTATTATTATTATTATTATTATTATTATTATTATTACTATTACTATTACTATTACTATTACTATTATTATTATTATTATTATTATTATTATTATTATTATTATTATTATTATTATTATTATTATTATTATTATTATTATTATTATTATTATTATTATTATTATTATTATTATTATTATTATTATTATTATTATTATTATTATTATTATTATTATTATTATTATTATTATTATTATTATTATTATTATTATTATTATTATTATTATTATTATTATTATTATTATTATTATTATTATTATTATTATTATTATTATTATTATTATTATTATTATTATTATTATTATTATTATTATTATTATTATTATTATTATTATTATTATTATTATTATTATTATTATTATTATTATTATTATTATTATTATTATTATTATTATTATTATTATTATTATTATTATTATTATTATTATTATTATTATTATTATGAAACATACTGTATTCCCCTATTTCCATTCTACCCATAAGGAAATATTAACATAAAGTAGATACAAGAATTAGCATTTGCAAGAATAATTTGTACAAGAGTGAGTAGAGATAGGCATATGAGTACAACACATCAGACTTTTTCTTCTCCTGACCATGGAAATAAAACACAATTTCAAAGTCATCACATAGCAATCACCTCTTAAAAGATTTGACTATCAGTTATCCCTGTAAATTTCCCATGATATGCCTCATGGCGAAACACTGAAACATTTTGGAGAAAAAAAAGAACCACAAAGAGACTATCATATTCCCCTATTCTTATTCAACCTGAAAGGAAATAGTAATAAAAACATTTTTACAAATCTTTATCTTGATCAATATGAAATATGCTGAAAAATAAGCATTTATAAAAATAGTTTGCACATGAGTGGGTAGAGAAAGTTGTGAGTGCAATACTTCAGATATTTTACTTTCTCTACTACTCAAGTACAAGTAAAATACTAGTTATCACTTGTTTCCATTCTAATAACTAGGCACAATTGCAAATCCTCTTCCACTAAATTCAGCATGCTTTGCCCTAGCAATCCCGAGGGGTACCAAAAATAAAAGTTGGAAAGGTGCAAAGATGCCTGAACGGCACATGCTCCGCCAGAAAAGAAAAAGAAAGAAGAAACTAATATACTCACGCTCCTCAACAGTAAAACACATCAGTAGAAACAAGAACCTCCTCATGTAGAGCCACTGTTCTTACATATTTTTTGGACTCCTGAGCAATAGACTTGTTTTTGGAAAGTTCCTGTTTATTGCTGTTGTTGATGCACAGAGTAAAGGTGCTTGATGAGGCAGGTGTCCCGTTGGGTAAAGCTCAGCATAAAAGATTTCATGCTCTTTTATGTATTTCCCCAAACAACACCATAAACATAATGCATCACTGCTAATTCTGCATAACTAAAGTGGAACATTTTTATTGAAAGATCTTCCAGTAAACAGAGCACTTTAGTATATGCTGATAGCTGTAATTGATAACCAAAACCACAAAGTCATAAAGTGGTGTATAATATATGATGAAATACCTTACCATTTGAGTAACAAAATGCAGGTTTTAGGTTAATGGTGATATAAACAATGTAAAAAGCAGAATACAAGCCATGTTCCGAAATACAAAGAAAACAAGACAAGCGATACTCCAACCCCAAAGGGGGAACAAGGGTCTGTGGGACAGAATTTCCTCTAACCAGACGCAGCATTTGAAAAATGTTAATGTCCGCTGGCTTGATAACCAGACGTTTAAGGGCACACGTGCCAGATAAGAAAACATTCAAATGTAACTCCTGAATGACACCATAAATTATTTGGTGTTATTCTGATTCATATGCTATTATGATAACCTAACTCGAGGTAAAAAGCAGGAGACAGGTGTGCTACCTGTGGAACAGTTTATGTTAGCCTGCTACTAAACCTGAAAACATGCAATTTTGTTAATTTAATATTACATTTAAAGGCCTATGAAGAATGTTATTAATAAAATTTAACTCAAAACGATATCAAATATGAGTTTAAAGGATGAACTTATACATACATTTTTTTTTCAGATCCCGGCTGTGGCATTGAATTTTTCAGTTTCCCCTCATACATATATATTGTTTTCTTGTGTGTGTGTGTGTGTGTGTGTGTGTGTGTGTGTGTGTGTGTGTGTGTGTGTGTTTGTGTGTGTTTAATGGCTTTCACAAAAAGCTGATTATGTACTTAATGTCCTTTTTCCTTTGCAGCATAGAAAGAACTGCTGCTTCTCCAGATAATGGAGGACTTCATATTAGTACCGTATAACCAATTAAGCAGTGGCGGTTCCTGAGTGATTGCATACTCGCAACTGCACACCCACTAATTTTTTCTGTGTGTGAATGTGTATTTGCCTTTATAGATATGCATATGAGAAAGTCGAATGTCTAACTTACTTCTATATGAACTTGCTTGTTTAATTTTCCCGCGCCCTCTTTACTAAATGTCAGCGCATTCAGTCAACAAGCTGAAACACATAAACCTGATTTTGCGACTGGTGAAGGTAGCTTTCAGGCGAGAGGTACACGGGGAGCGGTGCAAAGCTTGCATTTAGGAGTACGGCAAGTTAAGGCAGCATAATTGACAAGGCCAACACATGTGATTCTTACCGCGCAAGCGCACTACGTTCTCATACAAGTCCCTCCATTTTCCTTGCTACGAGCATTTCCCTCTAGCTGTTTAGCAGAACCTACTAGGCAGCCAACGTGATGGTTCTAAATATAATGTAGTCATCTTCTATATTAAAATGACAGTTATATTAATGTTATAAACACAATTACATCTAGTCTTATTAAGCGATTATAAATGCATATAATTACTCTTCATGTCATAATTTACTAAGGCCAATACTTCAGTTTGGAATAGTTATGTTGTTACAGTGTTTATTACTGTTTGTTATGTTAGTGTTCTGGCAGCAAGTTGCATGCAGTTGTGTCTGCTCAGAGTGGGAAATTTGAATCTTTGAAAGTGTGGAAATGAATAACATGGCGAAACTGGAGAGATAATCTTTCGGGTGTATTCTTAGAAGAGAAGCTGTTTTCCGTGCTTATTGTTTGCGAGTGAGAGAAACGGCATCTGGATAAATAATAGTTCTTGTGATATTGGTCATTTAAAACAAAAAATAGCAAAACGTCAGAGCTCAATTGCCCATATGAATTTAGAATTAGAATTGTGTGGTGTGTATCAGAGAAAGAAAGGGAGTAAAGGTAGAGAGGATGTAATATACTGCACACCCACTGCGACAAGTCACGAGCCACCACTGCAATTAAGCATATTATATTTTGGTTCCAAACTTGGTTCACATGAAGATGATGAGGCTTTTCCCAAAACATGTTTGATTGATTAAAGCTTATAATAATTTGTGAGTGATAAGAATACACATATTTCACTCTTCAAATCAAAATGCATCATGGCTCAAGTGGGACATTAAAAGTGTCAAGTACGAGATAACCCAACTTACAACTCGGACTCATCTTGAGATCTGGAGTAAGTAAACTGCTGTCAAGCAAGCCCATATTTTATTGTGAGACGTGGTGGTAAGCTAAATGAGTTTCTCCTGAAGTTAACTAGGTCTTGGCTCAGGGATGTTGGTTATTTTTTTCCCGCACAGACATATGCATAATGGGGCACCTAGAAGATCCTATGTGCAGGAAATGTGAGTTGGACTTTGAATCTTCCCAACATATACTATCTGAATGCAAAGCACTTGCTATGCATAGGTATGTTATCTTGGGCTCCTTCTTGGAACCTGAGGATATAAAAAAGTAAGATATTAAGGATGTCGTGCACTTTATCACGACTGTCAGACTTGAATAATCTACCTATAGTAATATAAGAGGCACAAAAGGCTCCAAGAGCTTACAAGCAGGCTTCTAGCAGGATCACTCAGTTCACCTTTGTCATTGTTGTTATTATCGTCGTCGCCGTCGCCGTAGCCGTCGTCGTCGTCGTCGTCGTCGCCGTCGCCGTCGTCGTCGTCATCATCGTCGTCGTCGTCGTCGCCGTCGCCGTCGCCGTCGCCGCCGCCGCCGCCGCCACCGCCACCGCCACCGCCACCGCCACCGCCACCGCCACCGCCACCACCACCACCACCTCCACCACCACCGCCACCGCCACCGCCACCGCCACCGCCACCACCACCGCCACCACCACCGCTGCCGTCATCATCATCATCATCATCATCATCATCATCATCATCATCATCATCATCATCATCATATCATCATCATCATTATGTCATTAAAATATACAATAATAATATGTTACAGCGCTTAATTTAGTTACCTTCAGTTTTCTACTAAAAACATCTTGCCATTCAATTCCTTTGAACCATCTATGCCTCTTTACATCATCTGCTCCATTCTGAAACATTATAAAGTAACTGTTAGATTGTAACCTGATATAATATAATCTTAACAATCTTAATGATACATGTTCCAAATTACTTGAAGCACCTGAAGTGCTATCCAGTGGGAGCAGGTAACATCTGATAACTAAACATCAGGTACAAATCAAATCAACTCTTCCTAAAACGTTTTGTAATACTCTGTGCAGTATTGTCACAAGACTGAAATCAAACATCAGCAGGCAGATAAAGATACAAATAATTTTTTAGTTCCAAACATCAGCTAAAATCAGTAACAGTTTCTTTCTTTTATGTTAAGGGCTGTACAAAAGGAGTACCTTTGAGAGGTAGAACTGGAACTTAAAAATTCAATGCCACAACTGGGATTTGAACCACAGACCTTCCGCTTACCACACACGGCTTGTGTGTTTAAAAACACCAACAGTAAGTTTGTTAGCATAAATAAATAAGGATATTACCTTATTAAACATAAGATGAAAGATATAAATTATGAATCAGCCATCTTCTTTTATGGTAATGTAAAAGGGGAAAATTATATCAACATGCATGCAAGGTTAAGAACACAATCTTTCTGTTAGAGTAACTTGTTAGTCAGAAGGTCATTATTAATGCTTAATTTTCATCCATATACTGATTACAGAGCTGTATTCAAGTATTTTAAAGATAGCACGTAATGATAAATTGTAATTACTTTTGCTTTAATGTTTTGTACTGGGACAACAGACTAGTTTGAACAAGGACATTATTTATAATGAGACACAATCTGTGTATCATAATATGTTCATCAAAACTTTCAAAGGAACACTACAGACTCTGAAGTACATTTTTCATATAGGTATCTTTAGTAATCCTAATCAGAGAGAAAATGTATATGTTTATTTATTTGTCCATATACTAGTTCCTTGATGCAGGATGTATATGCCATTTATTATCCCTTTATAGAAGTGTTGGATAGCTAGATAGATATTTAGATACATACACATTTATTGAATACTAAACCGTTTACATTTGGACTGTCATTGAACTTGGGTCCTCATCCTTCTGTCCTTAGACAGCCCTCTGAGATTCTTTACATGTTTACATTTTTAGATATACTGTTGTTTATTTCATTTAGGTACTATTGTTTAAAACATTCTTCAATTTATCTTTTATTTTTACTTTTATCTTTCAAAACTCTTTTCTCCCCTGTTCACTTAGGATTAGGATTAGTTATAGATCGTAACTTAAAATGGAATAGCCATGTAGAGAAAATAACTGAAAAGAGAAATAGCAGCTTATACATCCTAAAGCAAACAAAACAAGTCTTATAAACAGATTATTATACAGCATATATTATGCATTTATACATTCTCACATGAGCTATCAAGTTATACCTTGTGGAACTGCAGGAAAAAAATAAATCCTAAAGATATTTCGGCTACAAAAACAAGCAATTAGAGTAATTCAAAATTTAGAAAAAACTGAAACCTGTAAAAGCTCATTTAAAACTCTAAACACACTGGCTTGGCCTTGCCTTTATTTATATGAATGTATAAAATATGCAATAAAGTATCATAAAGATGCAAAAATTATTAATGTACGTAACCATAATACCACAACAAGCCAAAATTACTTCAGAAACAGAGTACAGGGCTCATTAACCAATAAGTAGTAGAAAATAAGTCTAAAGAATTATACAATCATTTACCTTCACAAACAAAAGATATAAAAGATGAAAGAAAAAGATTAAATCCATAAAATCCTTCCTTATCCAAAATGCCTTTTATTTGCAAGAAGAGCATAAAGTAGCGGTGATGGTGGTGGCAGTGGTGGCAGCAGTGGTGGTGGCGGTCGTGGTGGCAGTCGTAATGGTTAGTTATTGTGGTTGTGGTGGTGGTCATAATGGTAGTTGTGGTCATAACGGTAGTCATGGTGGTGGTGGTCGTAATGGTTAGTTATGGTGGTTGTGGTGGTGGTCATAATGGTAGTTGTGGTGGTGGTGGTTGTGGTCATGGTTGTGGCCATGGTGGCAGCATGGGTGGTGGTGGTGGTGATCGTCGCAGTGGTGGTCGTAATGGTTAGTTGTGATGGTTGTGGTGGTGCTCATAATGGTAGTCATGGTCATAACGGTAGTCGTGGTGGTGGTCGTAATGGTGGTTGTGGTGGTTGTGGTGGTTGTAATGATGGTCATGGTCATCATGTACACTGCCGGTCAAGAGTTTTTGGACACTAGGCTGTTTTTAAGAAAATGAAGGAACAATTAAAAACAATCAATAAATTTGAGAGGTAGAACTGGAACCTAAAAATTCAATGCCACAGTCGGGATTGGAACCACAGACCCTCCGCTTACTAGCAGTTTGTATTTTTCCTGGTAAACTAATCCTGGCTGTGGCATTGAATTTTTAGGTTCCAGTTCTACCTCTCAAACATTGCCCACACACGGCTTGTGTGTTTAAAAACACCAACAGTAAGTTTGTTGGCATAAATAAATAACAATCAATAAAGTTAATAAGAACAATTTATTTTTATATGACATATTATTTTATATGATGGAGCATGCATTATATTGCAATAAAAGCTGACCTGAATTTGTTCCAGCAAGACTGGTCTTGGTTTTGCATGGATGTGCATTGTGAAAGAAAATTAAATGCTGAGCAATATCAAACTGAGTTTTTGATACATTCTAAGAAGCAGTTGAGTGACACAAAAGAAATCAGTAAGGTTTTCAAAAAGACCACAGTTAATTTTTCTACATACAAGGAGAGGTAATATCTAATGATATAAATACAACTGAGCAGTTGTTTGCGTGCCACTGCTAAATTAGCAGGTTGAGAATCACGCATCAGCTAGCACTTGTATATAAATAAAAAATGGTCGCTCTTCGCTGAGCAAATATTTGGTGATAAGCAGCTCTTGCTTCATGACCTTCATTATTACATGTTATTTGGGTAAACAAACAGGCCCATTCTTCACTCTATGTGGCAATTTAAGTTTTTACTGCACTTATACAACCATGTGCTTCTTGATATTAAGCACACTACATTTAATAAGTCCAATACAGATGCATATTTTAAATTAGAGAAATAAAATTGAAAATTCGGCACAAAAGTCAATTGTGATTTTGTCCAACTTGCAACTGAAAATCTCCATCTCCAAATCTGTTATGCATTTCCTTTGCAGTAGGAACTTGTCACCTACTGAAATAGTGAAGGTGCTCTTCCTGTGCTTGTATTTGTTGCACCATTTCGATTGATGTCTTTTGTAATTACGGGATGAAAATCTATATATACAAATGTCAAAATTAGTAACTGCATTCAGGGTTATCATGAATTAAATCTCTGCAGATACAGGAGGTTCAGTTTTTTACTTTCTCTACTGATAAGTAGAAGGAAGTATTGTATTCCACCCAAAACTTCAATGTCGCGATTTCACCAGAAATATGTTTTGAGACCCCATGAATAAAAAGAAAGCATTTTTAAAAAAAGGTCTATGTGTGCATGTGTGTGTGTGTGTCTGTGTGTGTCTGTGTGGTGTGTGATGTGTGGTGTGTGGTATGTGTGTGGTATGTGTGGTATGTGTGAGTCATTCCATGTCAAATCACACAAAATTTGTTTGACCTTCATGTCTCCGATTTCATTAATATTAAATTTACGTGTTCTGTGAATGAAAAAATGATGATACCCTTATTCTTTAGTTTGTCTGCAAATTAATTATTTTGGTAAATATAAAGCATTAAATTTTCGGATATTTTGCGCACACCGTTCTACATAAACATAAATATCTCTGGTATTATTTTTCAGATAAATATGATCTGTAGCTCATTTTGAACATTGAAATGTGTACTTTATTTATACATTAAACAAAAAACAATTACTTTGATATTTCCTATTTTTACAAGGCCATTAACATTACAAACATCATTAACAATACTTACTTTTAACTAAAAATTTCTGGGAAAATTTTTAAAACTTAGCTTGATGATGCCATGTAATCCTAGAAAAGGTTCAGATTGGAATACCAAATACATGCAGAGAAATTAAATAACTCACCAAGCCGTGCAGACTAGAGTAACGTGGCTTTCACGGCCAGAAGGTATACACACCGCGTACAGCTGATTGCGAGTCATGCGTTGCACTTCCATCAAGGTCAAACTGTTAGCATAAACACTGAAATGGGTCACTTCATGTCAAATCGAACACTTCTGAAACTATTTTCTCCATTTTTTCAATCTTATCAATAGATGAGATTAAATAATCCGTTAGTTTTCTTTTTGATGTGACATGCTTATTTTGCACTTTATTGATATTATTTTTACGGTATATTTGCATACTGTATTATATAAAAATCATTATATCGAATATTATTTAAATTTTAGAATTTTTGTGGTTGCAGCATTCTAAAGTTAAAAAATTGCAATTTTGCATGCCATTATTTTAGGATCACTCAAAACATAAAATAGGCTCCTTTTAGGGGGTAGTATTTTTCAAATATATTTTAATTACTGAACGCAGAATAAAATTCAGAAACCTTTTGTAAGGTCTAAATGTTATCCGGACTTGGGGTCCGGGGTTGCTAAAATTTCCCTTTTTTTGGCCACCTGTTTGGATATTCGTATCATGTGAGTTGAGACATCAAAATGTTTTATTTTATTGTACAACCAGCTGTCAAAAATCGTCAGTATTTGTATTTTAAGATTTTTATCATCTGTTTCTTGGAAAAAATCGGTTAATTTTTGTATTATTTCACAATTATTTGAAGTTTCATATGAAGCAGAGTCTGTAGTATGAAATATTTTCTGCTTCATTGCCTGTGGTATTTTCTGCAACTTCTCCCTAGGGTAGCGTTTTTGCAAAAGTTTTCTTTTCATTTTTGGAGATTCTCCTATTGCAGCCAAACTGTCGTTCAATTTGCCTGTTACGTCAATTTCACCCATACTTACTGTGTCACTAGAGGATGAGGAGCTATCACTATCATGATCTTCTACCAAACTTTCACTAGCAGTAGACACACATAACTCGGTGGTGGTTCGTTCCTTTGGAAGTTTTGAAATTTTCATGTGGCAATTATCACAAACTTTCAAATCGTGAGATAAGTTTGTCTTCTAATTTAAGTTTAGTCAGCATTGCTGACGTCACAGGTCTCAGCTTTTTATTATGAACTCTGTGATTAATTTGAATGGGTTAAAACAGTAGCCGTAACTCCATTACACCAAATCAGCCAAGATTATACACAAGCACAATCAACACCACAGCTCACACTAAAAGTCAACTAGCGATAAAAGTATATTATGCAAACAATAAACACCGGATGTGCAATGACACCTTGCTCACGTGTTCACAGCACTTTCCTCAATCGATCCAAGTGACTCACCATGCACACGTCATTAGTAAAGTATTTATATCACATTTTATGCGAATCCCATCTGAAACGAGCCTAGTTCAATGCACAATACTTCTGACTATAATTATATTTTTTCAGTTTTTTAAAAGTAAGCGTTTAGTAATTAACATATATTTGAAAAATACTACACCCTAAAAGGGACCTATTTTATATTTTGAGTGATCCTAAAATAATGGCATGCAAAACTGCAATTTTTTAACTTTAGACTGCTGCAACCACAAAAATTCTAAAATTCTATTAATATTCGGTATAATGATTTTTATATAATACAGTATGCGAATATACCGTAAAAATAATATTAATAAAGTGCAAAATAAACGTGTCACACCAAAAAGAAAACATACAAATTATTTAATGACATCTATTGATAAGATTAAAAGAACTGGAGAAAATAGTATGTCAAGTTTCAAAAGTGTTCAATTTGACGTGAAGTGACCCATTTCAGTGTTTATGCTAACAGTTTGACCTTGATGGAAGTGCAACGCATGAGATGCAATCAGCTGCACGTGGTGTGTATACCTTCTGGCCGTTAAAGTCGCGTTACTCCAGTCTGCATGGCTTGGTAAGTTATTTAATTTCTCTGCATGTATTTGGTATTCCAATCTGAACTTTTTCTAGGATTACATGGGATCATCAAGCTAAGTTTTAAAAATTTTCCCGGAAAGTTTTAGTTAAAAGTAAGTATTGTTAATGATGTTTGTAATGTTAATGGACTTGTAAAAATAGGAAATATCAAAGTAATTGTTTTTTGTTTAACGTATAAATAAAGTACACATTTCAATATTCAAAATGAGCTACAGATCATATTTATCTGAAAAATAATACCAGAGATATTTATGTTTATGCAGAACGGTGTGCGCAAAATATCGAAAATTTCATGCTTTATATTTACCAAACTAATTAATTTGCAGACAAACAAAAGAATAGGGTTATCATTTTTTCATTTACAGAACATGTAAATTTAATATTAATGAAATTGGAGACATGAAGGTCAAATTTGGTGCGATTTCACATGGAATGACTCATGTGTGGTGTGTGTGTGTGTGTGTGTGTGTGTGGTGTGTGGTGTGTCGTGTGTGGTGTGTGTGGTGTGTCTGTGTGTGTGGTGTGTGTGTGGTGTGTGTTGTGTGTGTGTGGTGTGTGTGTGTGGTGTGTGGTGTGTTGTGGTGTATGTGTGTTGTGTGTGTGTGTTGTGGTGTGTATGTTGTGGTGTGTGTGTGTTGTGTGTGTTGTGTGTGTGTGTGCGTGGGTGGGTGTGTGTGTACGTGCGTGCGTGCGTGCGTGCGTGCGTGTGTGTGTGTGTGTGTTTTTATTTTTAAAGAATAGCATGCCCCATTCCGTAGGAATACTACATGCTTGCATTTATTTATTTACATACAATTTACACTTTATATACATGTATATATTGTTGGTGATGTTCTATTTGAACATTTACACTTCTATTTACCTCTAATTTTTTATCTACCTTAGTCTAATTGAATACTTCTCTATTGTGTATATTTACAATTTTTTATTTGATGTTTGCCGTTTAATGCTATTTTATTTTGTTTGCCTTTATTTCTTTAACCTAATGCTATTCTACAAATCATAAATCTAGTACTTATGAAATAGTAAAAGGCAAATATAATTATACTCGTAACAGCAGTAGAGTATTGAAATGTGTTTGGACAATGATACTGGTTGCAATCTTGGTAAGGAGTAGAAATTATATATATTTGGACTTAAGTTCTGTGAATTTTATAGAATTAATGAAGTTAATGAAAGGTTGTATGAAATTGCTTCCAAGTTCTTCTTTGTTTATGAGCCAAGCAGCACCTTTACTTTGTATTTTCCTAATCATGGCTGAAGCTGAATAATCGTTGTATCCTAGTTATTGGATCGCCATTTGAAGCTGAAGTCGTTGGTGACGTGATGTTGCCCTTTGATGTATTTCGCTCCGGCTAGTTCTGCAAGAGATCTCTTTATCTCGGGTTTGCGTAAGTGTAATGGACAACCCAAGAACAACTTTGCATATCATTTATTTTATTTTAAATATTTTCAGGAGCTATGCCGAAAATATTTGTATCTGTAGAGGAATCGCACTCACATCCGCGCAGCACGACCGTACTGGTCTCTGGTTGAGTAGTGACGCTTTCTAGCTTACCCACGCTAAGAAGACCGTTCTCTTCCATTTGAATGTCATGACGTCATCCAAGAAAGCCTCGTATCCAAAATGCTATTTCCTTTTCCCGCAATTTAGAAATGTCCCTTTCTATTATAACATGTTCTTTTATGAATTTCGAATATATAATTACCTTTTTAGGATTAAACGATGTTTACTTTATATTTTATTAAATATATCGCGCGACTTTTAAGGTTTTCAGACCTGACTTTCGAACGTGTATTTAAACTATGTAGTATGACGTCATGACTCGTTAATTTCAAACCAATAATGTGTTTATCCTTCAAATTTAACGACTATTATTTACTCATATCTTGTTCACCTTACAACACTTCCTGCTCTATTATCTATTTATGTTATTACTCAACACTTATCGCAAATCTCACATCCGGCAATTAAATTAAAACGTGTCTTTTTCAAAAGCCCATTCGATCGGAAATCTAAATTTCGGTATCAAATGCCCCCATTTATATTATTTTATTATTTCATAATAAAATAATGTAAATGTCTTGCCCGAAAGAAAAATTAAAAATTACTCCTGTATTTTGAATAATCGGCAACACTCCCATTATATACAATTTTCAATTACACTGTTTTGAAATTGGTGATTAACATATTTTCTCATTAATCTTTTTAACATGACAAACAATTATACATTTGACTTAACATTAATCCTTAAATACTAATTACAATATGTTATGGTTTCTTCTGTGAAGCTTTTATATAAAGGTTAAATTTCAAGAGTCTTTCTTTATACTTCCTTCTTTTAGTTCATGTTTGCTCACTTCGCTCTCACTATCACTTGCACTGTGATTTTTCACTTTTGTTATTGTAACACATATCTGTACTATATCCTTTAAGCACTAAAATGTACATATATTTATATAAATCCATTACACTCTTTAGACAAGTTCTTTCTTTGTCTTTCTGTGATAACTATCTATACATCTAAATATTTTAACAAATGTTTACAAAGTAAATATTCTGTTTTCTCTCTATGCGGAGATGAACATTTTAACAATCTTTCTGAAGCTGTTATTGTGAGCTCTATACAATATATTTTTTTAAGCTCTTGGTAGTAGATAGCAATTCACATTCTGCATTTTTCATGAATATGTAAGTACCTGACCAATATATGATTTTCAAGTAAGCTAACATTTACATTTTATCTCAAAGCTGATTGGGCGCCAATAGACAAATGACACTTCCAATTTTTCTTTTACATTAAATCAAGGTTCCAAGGCACCACACGGTTTCTTGTATGGTCGAAGGAGTTGTTTATGCCATCTTCCCAGACATTTTTCATTTTTAACATCTTTTAATTCATAGGTATGATAACCAAATTTGGATATAATTTCTGCAGGACCTTTATATAACAATTCCATCCTTTTGTTCCTACCTCGCAATGCACTTGATAACTTATGGTCTTTAACTAGTACCCAATCGCCTATCTTAGGTTCCCATTTATGTTTTCTACTCTTTTTCTTTAATTTTCGCTTCTCTGCCTTTTTCTTGATTCGTTCAAAAGCAATTTTCGCTCTTTCTTCTTCACTTAACTGAATGTCATTAATTTTCAGTGTTTTTGGTACCCCGATCAATATTGGTTCTGGTTCAATTCCTAACATTAATTTTATTGGTGCAAACCCAGTAGTTACATTAATGGTGTGATTGATAATCTTTTCTATCAATGGACAATATTTCTCCCAATCCTTGTGATTATGATGTGTAAGTACACGTAAATAAATTCCTATATCTCGGAGGACACGTTCTGTTGGATTCCCTGATGGAAAGTATGAGGAACAATGATATAACTTTATCTCATGATTTTCTAGGGTTTCTTTAAAGATTTTGCTCCGATGAACTGTAGCATTATCTGTTAAGATTGCCTGAATCTTGCCATATTTAGGCACATAACCTTTTATTATCTTTCCTACACATGTTTTGCTGCTGATATTCCTAACAGGATAAATTTTAATAAATTTACTAAAAACATCATGAAGAACAAACATATATCTACATCCAAATTGTCCTACTGGTAGCTCCCCATGTGCATCAGCAGTAACTAGTACATTTTTCCCTTCTCTTATGATTGTCTGAGGTTCTATATCAAATTTGATATTAAATGGTTTGGCCCTTTGACATAAATCACAGCTTGAACATATTTTTCTCACTTTCTTTGCCAAATGTTTTATATAAAAATGATCACTAATTACCATGATTAGCTTTTCACTACCTGTATGAGCTAGTGTTTTGTGATAAGCAAGTATAAGTTTCTCTTGTAAAGCTTTTGGTACCATTACTTTCCATTTAGGTTCAATTCTTCCATGAAATTTATAGATTTTTCCCTCATAAATACCTATATTATCTTTTAGATTTTCTGTGATTGGTTGTGCCTTTTCTCTCAATTTCTTAAGTTCATCGTCCTCTGTCTGTAATTGTTCCAAATTTCGAAATTCTTTAGCTAATTGAGTCCCTTCTAAGGTTTTCAAATATAGTATGGTTACATCATGTTTGTTGTCACTAATTGTATCTGGTATTGTATAATTGGTTTTCATCCTTGATAACAAATCACTAAAAATATTTTGACTTCCTGCTATGTGTTTGATTTCTATGTTATGGGATGTGATCTCATGTATATATCTAGAAATACGTGTGCTTGTGAGTTTGCAAGAGTTCATAAATGCCAAACTAACATGATCTGTGTAAACTATTACTGGGTTGTTATATACATATTGCTTAAATTTTACAAGTGCAAAGTAAATAGCTGCTATTTCTTTTTCTGTAGTGCAAGCCTGTGATTCAGTCCTTGAAAGCCCCCTTGAAGCTACAGCAATGAGGTGATCTTTTCCTTCCTCATCTTTTTGTAATATGACACTACCATAACCAAGTCCTGAAGCATCTGTATAAATTATGTAGGGGAGATCTCACCTAGGTTTTTCCAATAAAATTGACGCTGCAAACAATGTTTTTACCTTTTCGAAAGATTCTTGTTCTACTGATGACCATTGCCATTTTACATCTTTTCTCAAAAGTTGTCTTAATGGGGCTACTACGGTTGCATATTCCAGGATAAATCTTGACTGATAATTTAGAATACCAAGAAATCTTCTCAATTGTTTTATATTTTTAGGAGCTGGTATTTTATTTATGCTTTCAATTCTGTCGGGATTAGGCCTGATTCCCTCATTTGAAATAACATAACCTAAAAATTCTGTCTGTTTCACAAAGAATGCAGTTTTACTTGGCTTTATTGTCATGTTTGCTTTCTTTAACTGACTAAGCACATAATTGATATGATTTAAATGATCCTCTATATTTTCTGAAAAAATTACAAAATCATCCACATACTGAGCTACAAATTTCTTTATGGTTTCTCCAAAAATTTCATACAAAGCTCTTAATAGTGCACTACCACTGGTATTCATACCAAAGGCGCAAACTCGAAACTGATATAATATTCCTGAATGTAAAAACGCTGTATATTTTCTTAAATCTTCTCTAAGTGGGATCTGCCAAAAAGATGCTGTAAGATCTAGAGTAGAAAAAATTTTGCCCTTCTGCAATTTGTTCAATATTACCTCTACACTTTCTGGTCTAAATCTATCAGGTTTACAATGTTGATTTAGTTTTCTCGCGTCTAATGTCACCCTAATCTTTCCATTGGCCTTATTTACAATACATAGGGGATTCACAAATTCTGAATTCGAAATCTCAATAACCTCATCTTCTAACATTGACTTTATAACTGCATCTACCTCTTCTCTTATGGTACTAGGGATAGCTCTCGCTTTATGTGTAAAAGGTTTGATGGGTATCATCTCAAACGAATGAGTATAAATATTACATTTACCAGGTTTCTCAGAGAATACTTCTTTATTTCGGATTAATATTTCAAACAGTTTATCCCTCTGTTGTTCATTTAGTTGATCAGCCTGAGTTACTTTTTCCCTCAACAATTCTTCTAAGTCTTCACTACTCTCCCTATCATAGTACCTAGTTGCATCAGAAAATCTCAAATTGTCTATGAAATCATTTTTATCCCATTCTACATTTTCTTTATTATCGATACTGTACTCTTTGACATTTACTTCAGTTAATTCCATAGCTCCTACTTTAACATATTCTACAAAGAATGTATCCCCTTGGATTTCTTCTTCCTCTTTTTCTCGTACAATAGTTTCTGAACTACTATCTTCCACAAAAGGCACTATAATGGTCTCATCTTCAACTTTCATTTCTAGAATCATGTTTTTAAAATTCACCACAGCTTCCCAGGCATAAAGACAATCACAACCTATTATAATATCTGTCACAAGTCTTCCTACAATCAGAAATAAAATTCCAAGTATTCTCCCATTTATTTCAATATTTATCATTGCTTGAAATTTTACTCTCTCTTTTCGTTTTCCCACAGCTAGCGAGCAATATATCCCATTAACTGGTAAAGACATTACTTTAAAGCCACTACTTTGTAAATTATCATAAAAATTTTGTGAGCATACTGTGCTATTTGATCCCATATCTATAATTGCATTGTATTGTTTTCCATTTACTCCAATTTTGATTTTAGGTGGATCTCCTACTTTTTCGTTTTCGTCGTTTCTATTTTTCCATTCTCTTTTCTTTTGTATCATCATTTGCCTTCCAGGACTATTTATTTCCGAGTACTTATCACAATCATTACTAGGATACCCAGTTCTCACTGAAGGCGCGTTTGACCGGGTCTGGCGTTTCCCTGATTTTTAGGTATTGCTCCTGTACTATTTCCCAAATTGTTACTTCTGTTTTCCTGCATTAAATCGGGGTTACTTCCTACCATGTTTTTGACCGTGTTAATGGCCTCGACCATTTCCGCATTTTCGGGGGAATTTCGTCCATTAGAATACCTTTCTTCCTGTCTTGGTGACCTCGGTCTAAACTCATTATCTCCGTTTGTCCAATACCCATCATTTGAATTTCTACTATGTCCAAAATAACGGCCCCGTCTACCTCGATCAAATCTATTTGTATTCATATAATTCACCCTTATATTTCTTCCCCTTTGATTACCATTTCTATTTTGGTGACGCCCTTCCTGGTTATATCTACCTTGATTTTCCCACCGGAATGATTCCATCCTTGGTATTGGTCCTTTATATCTTTCCCTAATCTCACTTCTATTCTGATAATACTGTGCCCCTTGCCCGAAAGAATTGACAGTTTCTTTTCCTTCATATTTATTTCCAAATGCGTGTTTTGGCTTATTGACTTCTAAGGCTGATAATAATTCGATCATAGCTGCAATGCTATCGGGTCGGGCTATGATTAGGTAATGTTGAAGTGTTTCCGGAAAATGTGGAGTAACTATATTTATTAGATCTTTTTCGTCTAAGGGAGGATCCAACATCTTCGATTTTCTCGCTATTCTCATAAAATAGTTGACCATTGATTCCTCCGATCTAGGATTAAATTTTCCATTGCTTAATTCAACTCTAATATTAGCCTGCCTACTAGCTCCCCAATATCTGGTTAAAAAGATGTTCCTAAAGGTCCTGTAGTCATTATTGTTACCCATAGAAAGGCCTAGCCAATTGGCAGCATTACCCTTTAGACATTTTCTTACTATCACCATCTTGTACTCCTCTGGTATACGTTTCACCGTGAAGTACTCTTGTAACCCTTCTAAAAAGGCTTTAGGATCATCTGAATCTTCATTTTCAAAAACTGGAGGTGTCATTTCATTTAAGACATGGTTAGGCCAATGTAAATTTGAATTGTCACCTATCCCTGAGCTATTTCCGAGATCAGAATGGGAATTACTGTTACCTCTATTTTGCATCGAAATGTCAGCTGATACACCTGGTATTGCCTCGTTTCTTGCAACTTCATCACTAAGATTGTTGTGATTACCTGCATTTTCATTTAATTTCAAATTTTCTAAGGCCTCTTTTACCTGAGTAATTTCTGTTACTACCCCTTTTATTTGGTCTGTAACATCCTCCAAATTTCTAGCCTGCCTTGCACTTTCTACATCAGATCTTTCCATTCTAACTTTACACCCCTGTAGCTCTTCTCTAATTTCTTCCCTGTCTTTATCTAACCTTTGTACTACCTCTTCCCTTTGTTTGTCTAATTTATATGTTACTCTTTCCCTTTCTTTCTCTAATTTTTCACTAACTTGTTGACCTAATTTCTTTTCAGAATTCTTTACTTCTTGCCTTATTGTCTCTAATTCTCCCTTAACCTGTTCTCTATTTTCTTTTACTTCACTACTAACTTTATTAATTTCCTCCCTAACTTCTTCCCTAAAGGTTTCGAAAGCTCTCTTCTGATTTTCCAATTGCATTCCCAATTCCTGTTGTCCCTTCTCTACTTTCTGTCCTAACTCTTTACTATTTTCATCTATCTTTTGACTTAACTCTGTTCTTAATTCTTTACTATTTTCATCTATCTTTTTACTTAACTCTGTATTCATCTTTTCCACTGTTCTTAATTCTTTACTATTTTCATCTATCTTTCGACTTAACTCTGTACTCATCTTTTTCATTATCGTTTGAAACATATTCTCTATTTCTGACATAAATGCTGGCCTTTCTGAATTACTACTAAACATTTCTGAACTACCTCTAGGTGTTTCTCTAACGTTCTGATCTTCTAATTCTTGGCATATTCTGCTACCAATTACATTCTGATTAAATTCTTCCATCCTACTTACACTTTTCTCAATTTCCGGACTGTCAAAACCTATAAAATCGCTATCACTGTCTTCCATTTCTAAGCTATTTACATGTGTTTTTCTACTCACCAAAATTTTCAATATTTTCACTATTTCACTTTAACTGCACTTAAACTTGTTCACTACACGTTTCACAGATGTTGACACGCTGGGCACCTTCTTGTCTGCTGGCTCGATGCTGATCTGGTCGTCTTGGGGGGTTGGTCCATTCTTTCGACGCCACACGTTGGGATGCCAATTTGAAGCTTAATAATCGTTGTATCCTAGTTATTGGATCGCCATTTGAAGCTGAAGTCGTTGGTGACGTGATGTTGCCCTTTGATGTATTTCGCTCCGGCTAGTTCTGCAAGAGATCTCTTTATCTCGGGTTTGCGTAAGTGTAATGGACAACCCAAGAACAACTTTGCATATCATTTATTTTATTTTAAATATTTTCAGGAGCTATGCCGAAAATATTTGTATCTGTAGAGGAATCGCACTCACATCCGCGCAGCACGACCTGCCGTACTGGTCTCTGGTTGAGTAGTGACGCTTTCTAGCTTACCCACGCTAAGAAGACCGTTCTCTTCCATTTGAATGTCATGACGTCATCCAAGAAAGCCTCGTATCCAAAATGCTATTTCCTTTTCCCGCAATTTAGAAATGTCCCTTTCTATTATAACATGTTCTTTTATGAATTTCGAATATATAATTACCTTTTTAGGATTAAACGATGTTTACATTATATTTTATTAAATATATCGCGCGACTTTTAAGGTTTTCAGACCTGACTTTCGAACGTGTATTTAAACTATGTAGTATGACGTCATGACTCGTTAATTTCAAACCAATAATGTGTTTATCCTTCAAATTTAACGACTATTATTTACTCATATCTTGTTCACCTTACAACACTTCCTGCTCTATTATCTATTTATGTTATTACTCAACACTTATCGCAAATCTCACATCCGGCAATTAAATTAAAACGTGTCTTTTTCAAAAGCCCATTCGATCGGAAATCTAAATTTCGGTATCATGGCGTTTCTCTGGCTGTTTAGTATTTTGCATCAAAATATAATGTGGTTTACTGTTTCGTCCTCTTCTTCACATTTGCACATTGGCTTATCTAAAAATCCAAACCTGTGGCAATATGATCTTAGCTCTCCATGTCCTGTTATCATTGCTGTGAACTCCAGAGATATTGGTAACCGTTGCTTCAATTTTCTTCTCATGGATGGGGAATATTCTTTGGTTACTGCTCCCTTCCTTGATGCTATCCATTGTTGTTGCCATTTTTCGAGTCCAGTTTCTTTCTCTCTAGTTGCTATAGCTTCTTGTGATACTTTATCATATATTATTTCGGTGTCTTCTGCGGCAGCTTCTTTTGCTAGTCTGTCCACAAGTTCATTTCCGTGTATTCCCGCATGTCCTTTCACCCAGCCAAAATGTAGTGTCCACTTTGATTTTGACAGTTCAAGAATTTTGGTTTTGATTGCTTCTATCAGCTGGTTATGTTTTATGTTGTTCCTGAGCAGATCTAGGGTTATCTTAGTGTCTGTGAATAATGCAACTCGTTTATCATTGCATTCTCCATATCCAAGCTCATCTAGTTTTTTAAGTGTTTTTAATATTGCCAGTTGTTCAGCCTGGTTATTCGTGCATCATGGATGCAACTTGAACTTTAATTTATATGCCAGGTTGCCATGGACGAAGATGATCCCTGCTGCCCCAACTTTATCACCAGTTTTGCTACCATCGGTGTACATTTCAACTGCATATTCATTGTTGTTATCTACCTCATCTATTAGGGATATTTCCATAGGGTGTCTCCAATGCCTGACTTCCAGCGGTGCGTCATATTCTTGATTGTTGACTTTTGTTGCCAGGTAGGTTCTTACATATTGTTCTATGGTTATTTGTAAGGGTGGAACGCCGGCTACTACGCATGATGCCTCGTATGAGATAGTACGGTAGGCTGTAACAATTTTTATATTAATCAATCTTTGTATCCTTTTATATTTTGCTAGACTTTTTATTTTTCTTATAGCATCTATCCACACTGGTGAGCCATATGTCATTATTGGGACTATAGCTCCTTCGTATATTGTTTTTAGTGCTTTGTGTCCTAATCCCCATTGTAGTTCAGCTGTCCATGATAACATGTGGATGAGTGTGATTGATTTCCCTGCAGTGTGGTCTATGTGTGCATTGAAGTTAAACTTACTGTCAAAGCATATGCCCAGGTATTTCATTTCTTCAGTTTGGTTAAGCTTCTTGTTGTTTAAGTAGATATTGACGTCCCAACTGTCCGTTCACTTCCTCGATATGACTAGAGTCTTTGACTTCTTTTCATTGAATTGTATTTTGTTGTCAGTGGCCCAGTTCTGAATTTTGATTAAATCCTGATTTGCTATGTTTTCTGCTTCTACTTTGCTTGAGCCTCTTGTTAATATGAGAAGGTGGTCTGCAAATGCCATGACTTTAGTTTTCCTATTGAAATCAGTATTTAATAGGGAATTATACATTATGTTCCAAAAGCCTGGGCCACAGCAGGATCCTTGTGGACAGCCCTTCTGAACTTCTTTTTCCATTACGTAATTGTTTATTGTGATTTTTGCTTTCCTGTGGTTGAAGAAATCTGATGCTAAGAAATTTGATAGGGTCTGGGACTAAAGGGTAACTCCAGGAGCATAGTCTCAGCACACAAAATGGGCCTATAAAGAAGCGTGGTGTGTGTGTGTGTGTGTGTGTGTGTGTGTGTGTGTGTGTGTGTGTGTGTGTGAGTGTATGTGGTGTGTGTGTGGTATGTGTGTGGTATGCGTGTGTGGTGTGTGTGTGTGGTGTCTGTGTGTGTGGTGTGTGTGTGTGTGTGTGTGTGTGTGGTGTGTGTATGGTGTGTGTGTGGTGTGTGTGTGGTGTATGTGTGGTGTGTGTTGTGTTGTGTTGTGTGTTGTATTGTGTGTTGTGTGTGTTGTGTTGCATGTGTTGTGGTGTGTGTGCTGTGTGTGTGGTATGTGTGTGGTGTGTGAATGGTGTGTATGGTGTGCGTGGTGTGTGTGTGTGGTAGGTGTGGTGTGTGTGTGGTGTGTGTGTGGTGTGTGTGTGGTGTGTGTGTTGTTGTGTGTTGTGTGTTATGTGTGTGTTGTGTGTTATGTGTGTGTTGTGTTGCGTGTGTTGTGTTGCATGTGTTGTGTTGTGTTGTGTGTGGTGTTGTGTGTGGTGTGTGTGTGCTGTGTGTGTGCTGTGTGTGTGGTATGTGTGTGGTGTGTGTGTGTGGTGTGTGTGGTGTATGTGTGGTGTGTGTGGTGTGTGTGGTGTGTGTATGGTGTGTGTGTGGTGTGTGTGTTGTGTTGTGTTGTGTTGTGTGTGTTGTGTTGTGTGTGTTGTGTATTGTGTTGTGTGTTGTGTTGTGTGTTGTGTTGTGTTGTGTTGTTTTGTGTGTGTTGTGTTGTGTTGTATGTGTTGTGTGTGTTGTGTTGTATGTGTGTGTTGTGTTGTGTTGTGTGTGTTGTGTGTTGTGTGTGTTGTGTTGTATGTGTGTTGTGTTGTCTTGTGTGTTGTGTTTTGTGTGTGTGGTGTTGTGTATTGTGGTGTGTGTGTGGTGTGTATTGTGCCTGTGTGGTGTGTGTGGTGAGTGTGGTGTGTGTGTGGTGTGTGTGTTGTGTGTGTTGTGTTGTGTTGTATGTGTTGTGTGTTGTGTTGTGTGTGTTGTGTTGTATGTGTTGTGTGTGGTGTTGTGTGTGTCATTTTGTGTGTGTTGTGTGTGTGCAGTGTTGTGTGTTGTGTTGTGTGTGTTGTGTTGTATGTGCTGTGTTGTGTGTGTGCAGTGTTGTGTTGTGTGTGGTGTTGTGTTGTGTGTGTTGTGTGTTGTGTTGTGTTATGTGTGTTATGTGCATGTTGTGTGTGTGTTGTGTGTGTGGGTGTATGGGTGTGTGTGTGGGTGTGTAGGTGTGGTTGGGAGGGTGCGTGCGTGTGTGTGTGTGGGGGGGGGGAATGGGGTGTGTGTGTCTGTGTGTGTGTGGGGGGTGTGTGTGTCTGTGTGTGTGGTGTGGGGGTGTGGGGGGTGTGTGGGTGTGCATGCGTGCATGGGTGCATGCATGTGTGTGTGGACAGAAATGAAAAGTCAGTTAAAAACCAAGTTTGGTATTTACGTTTAATGTCTTTCAAGGATGCGACACAAAAATTTTGAAGAAAATAGCCCAACCCTAAACTACTGTTTTCTAATATTCCCCTTGCACCTACAAGGAAATAAGCAATAAGATATTTGTACAAATGTTTATCTTAACTAACACGAAGAAGATAACTTTGTAAGAACGGTTAGTACAAGAGTAGAGAAAGTCATGTTAGCGCAACATATCAGATTTTTACTTTCTCTACTGTAAGTAGGGGAAGTATTGTATTCCACTCAAAAATTCGATGTCGAGATTTCACCGGAAATATATGTTTTGAGACCCCCTGAATCCAAAAAAGCATTTTTATAAAAAGGTCCGTGTGTGCGTGTGTGTGTGTGTGTGCGTCTGTGTGTCTGTGTCTGTCAGTCTGTGTGTGTGTGTGTGTGTCTGTCAGTTTTTGGACAGTATAACACAAAAACGAAAAGTAGGTTAAAAACTAAAGTTAGTATTTAAGTTTAGTGTCCTTCAAGGATGCGACACAAAGATTTTGAAGAAAATAACCCCACCCTAAACTACCGTTTACATGGAAAATTTTTCAAAAGTTTTGATTTTCTTGAAAATGGCTCTAATGATTTTGATTAAAATGTAATATGTTTCAGATATTTGTATGACAAATGAAATTTATATTTTGAATTTTCTGGTTATAGCCTATGTAGTCCTGTTTACTCTGGATGACTTTTGAATAACTCGTAAACCATAAGAGATAGACAAATTCTTAATATACAAAAAATGTAGATCTCACTAAAATATACAATTTATGTCTGGATAAATTTTTTTGTAGAGTGGAGATATTCCTTGTTATTTGTGTCAGATTCAGAAAACTTGAAATTTTCATGAAATGGAACATCGTTGTTAAGCGTTCAAAGAGAATGGGATCTCAAAGCTTTAAAAGATTTGACTATCGCTCACAGCCTACTGTATTCTAATATTCCCCTTTCACCTATAAGGAAATAAGCAATAAGATAATTTGCACAAATGCTTATCTCAACTAACACGAAGAAGATAGAGGTATAAGAGCTTGTAAGAATGGTTAGTACAAGAGTAGAGAAAGTCATGTGAGTGCAACACATCAGATCTTTTAAATTAAATTTAGGGTTGGTTTAATAGAAATTTCTTTAAATTTGTTGGGTTTTGTGTTGTATGAATACTCTACAGCATGACATGTGTTTACTTGCTCCTCATTTATTTGTTCAGAACAAATGTGAGAGACCTCAACCATAGGTGCAGTATCATAACTTGAGCTTCTTAGAAATGGTGCATTGGTAGCATTACCAGCCATTGAAGTGTAGGCATCTGAATTATTCCATATCCAAGAATTATGGGTAGAACCATGCTATATAGAAGCAATATTAGTAAATCTGTCATTTGCATTGGTTTAACACTGTTTAGCTGTTTAGGTAATATTGTATGATGAATTAAATGGGTGAAAATGCTCAAATGAGCCTGGGGTCCATAGGGCTTAGAGTTACCCAACATTCATTTTACAGGATAAGGGAAACTCATGGAGAAACCTTATCCAGGTAACTCATCCTAACCGAGGTTCAAACTCGGGACCTCTTCAATGTGAGGCAAATATGCTACCCCCATACCACAGAGGTAAGCCACTTTGTGTTCTGGCTCCCTGAAGAATGGCAGCGGTCATAGGGAACTGTATCCGAACTCCTGTTTTTTACTTGACAGCACCTACAACTTCTCAGAAAATATTTGAGACTGTAGCCTGGGGAACACCTCATCCTCAGCAATGGTAACTTGAAAACTAGGATCTCCTCCATATGCTTAAAACATTGTGATACTTTCAGTATTGCTTATAAAATATAAAGTTTTGACCTGTTGCTTGCTTTTATTTACATGGTCCAATATGTAATAGGAAGTTAATTTCATCAGCTCTATAATATATGAGAGTCATCACAAAGCCTCTATGGCCTCCAAGATCACAAGATTTGTCACTCCTCCCTCCAATTCACTGCTGCTACTATGAGAAATGAGGACCCATATCTTTGTTAGATGTTAAAAGAAAACAAACCAGATGAAAGGGCCTATTTTTTTAAAAGAGTGTGATCATTATCATTGCATATATTTTAATCATCAAAACATGATTAAAAGAATAAGAAAATATTTATGCACACTGTTTTGTCTTATTTTTGTAGTACTTATATCCAATTTAATTACTTATTTTTTCACAGTGCATCACTTAAAATTTAATTTGTACCTTTCGCCCATTTTCTAAATGATGAGATGAAAAATGAAAAGCTATAGAAACTTATAAATGCAATAAATCAGCTAAATGCTTGAATAAGATGCAGATAAATTCTTTGCATAACTGCCATGTGCATTACAAAGGGTGTGGAAAGGTTGACTCCTAATGGCAACAAAGGAAGAGGAGCAAGGTACAGCTAAGTAATGCATATGAGGGAACCCTTCTAATTATATTTCACTCTCAAATTAATTCACAATGGCAAGTATGGAGATATCTTATATCTCTGATGTAAATAATGTTATAAGGGATTGCAGAAAGACAGTTACTTTGAAATGAAAAATCATTAACATTCCTGTGCATATCTACATGCTTTTAATAATTCTTTTAAACAAGATATGGTAAACAGTATGGCTAAGCATTTGAACATCATACAAATGTCCAGGCATTAAGAACTATGATTTGGTTTACTTATTGTGCTTGCTCTGAGCATTTCCAGAACCTCCTGATTAGAAATTACACAGGGCATTTGGTTTCTTCAGTTTGGGAAAAAGTTATGCTTCACTCTTTGGGGTATTTAACCTTCACTTTTTTTATTGTAACTACCACTCTTTGTGGATCTCTGTATTTAATTTTTTGGGGGGAGGGGAAGGATATAATGGTTACAAATAAAATAAAAACATACCAATTAATTAGCTCTTGAAAAGTTCCTACTTGTTTTCTTACCTTCATATTTCCCAGTCTTTTTGTTCTGTCTTGGACTAGTAATTTTTTAATGAGATCTTTGGCCACAGGATCCAAATGTCTTGGCCATTCTATTTTCCCAGCTAAAATCTTCTCATAAATGCCAAATGGGTTGTCATCAAAGAAAGGTGGATATCCAGCCAACATCTCATAAATTAACACACCTAGAAAGATTTAAAAACATATTTCTGTAGATTGTAATGTTTTTGGACTATGGTCCATATGAATTTCTTGTAATTCCATACATTTAGTTCACAGCTGCAGCTAACATCAATGATGGGGCGGAAGTTTACTATTGTAAGATGTGGCAGTTACTGAAGTGGTGATTTTTAGGCTCTTTTGGGGAGGGTGGAGCAAGGATGTAGGTTTCAGGGATTAACAATGGCGAAGAAAAAGGTAAAGTGGAAAGGAAATAGGGTAAACAATAGGAATTGAGTGCATGCATGATGTACACTACTGCATTAGCAGATATAAGGCAATTTATCTATGAAAATTAAAAAATCCACAGTTTTCTTCTGAGTGCTTTAAATTTTTTTCCACACACTCAAAACATAAAATGTATAATATACACAAAATTTCAATGTCCTATCTCAAAAAATTTTTAAATTATTAATATATTTATTAATAATAAATCACTTTTTTAATGTGCTATTATGAAACGGCCCTTTTACCCTACAATTTATTGTACCTCTCCTGAATTTTTAATTTGTGCTCAGTATACAGATATAAAGAAATTGTCATACAGTCTTTACTTAGATTTAATTGGTTTATGAGACAAAAAATGTTTTGTATACAGTTTATTGATATTTCCAATTTCTTCAGTATGTGTTATCAAAAATATTTAATTTCAGCTCAATTATTTAATATTTTTTCACTAGTGCATGACCATTTTAATACCTTAATCTCTGAAGCTCTTCTGAAAGTTTCAAGCTAAAATGGTAAAAACTAGGGTCCAAGGAGCATTTGGAATAGTGAAAAATGCTTGAAAAAAAAAAAAAAAAAAAAAAAAAAAAAAAAAAAAAAAAAAAAAAAAAAGAATTGAGAAAAATGGATTTTAAAGTTTAACAATATAGTTTTGTCCTTTACCTAAATCAAATCAACTTAAAACTCCCTAGCACCTATGTTGGACCCCACACTGTTTTCTTCTTGGCCTCAGTAGCAGTTTTTGAGAATTTTAAGTTTGCTTGGCCATTTCTTAATATGAAAACTTTCCTCTCGCCTTTTGTGAACTTTTGTTCACAAAATTTAGAAATGCATTGTTTTTAGCTAACCTCTAGACCATGCACTTTCGCTAATTTGTACTCCAAACTCATACAATACCTGCTTATTACTACTTTACTATAAAGTACCGAATAACTTAAAACCTATTAAATACCTAAGCAATGCCTGATATATAGTTGGAACACTGAAATAAGCTGGCAAGATTACAGGATTACAGAACGCTGATGGCACTTCTCTTTCTACAAACAAAACACGTGTCAGAGTTGTGGCATTTCAGCTCAGCATATCAAATTCATTTTGGTACAGCCAACTCACAACCTGTCTGAAGCAAAATTCCCTGCAAGAGACTAAAATCAAAGCCAGTGAAAACGAAAATTGCATTTGAAAGCTATAGCGACGAAGTTTAGTGAGGAATGCCCGCCCGTACTGGGACATTTAAATGCCCTCCTGGAGCTTTAAAAATGGCAGATATTGTGAAAATGAAAGTGTTATGTTAAAGTACAAAGTTTAAGCATAATAAAAATGCAAAAAGTGAAAGTCAAAATTTTTGGCAAATTTTATTGATACAGTGCCTTAAGAGTGACTATAACTGATCAGCACAACATTTTATCAGCCTGGGGAGAAGATGGAAAGCCAATAAACAAGTTTGACCAATTCCCAGCTTGCCAGTGCAGCAGATTCTGGGTGAGGAAGTGAATAGGAGTGTGTGGGGGGACATTTTACTTTCATTTGGTTGTGCCTCTGTGACCAGCAAAGAAGGGCTTGTCCTTTGTGAGGTATTGTGCTTTGGGAGGGCTGCCACCTCCACCTGGTTTCAGCTGCTGGGAGATCTAGCTGAGTTCCTGAGACTAGTCCAAGAGTTTGAGGTTGACATGAACTCCATGTGGCCGAACTGTTCAATTCTTTTGGTGGTGAGGTTTGTCATTCCCTGAAATTCCCGGAGAGTGCTGCTATTTGTGGTAAATTCAAAGATAGTTTCTCCAATTGCTGAGACATGTAGTACCATATTGTTGAGCACTTTAGTATGCATGTCTCATGAAGGTCAGTGAGCATGACACTTGATGTGGCAGCAGACTGACCAAGTGTCTGCAAGGCTCATGGTGACTATGTGTAGTTACTTTGTTCCTGTCCTTGATAGGGCTTAATTACATATCTGAAGGGATGGATATAGGGTGGCTGTATAGGTTTTAGGGAAATGAGTGGTAAGGAGGTAGTGCTGTTATTGTTACAGGTTACTCAATGGTTGCTTTCTCGAGGCCATTTGCTCAGTCATTGCTTTGCTTGTGTCTTGCAATATCCAAAATGGGTGTATGTTTGAATTTTGATTTTGATCATTCCCATGTGTAGGAGTATTTGTGTTAAGTTTTATTAGGTGCCTTTGTTGTCAGGAGTACCTGCATACAGTTATAGGAATCTCATGTTGCTAAGGTGATGGTTTGTGGGCAAGTATCTGACAAGCCAGGGACATTCTCGTGAAAATTCAATCTGGCACAAAAAATTTCTGAGCAGCATCTTTTCACATCATCCATGTATGGAAGTGCCAAGGTTTTGTGTAGCAGTATCACTGGGAAGTCAGCCTACAGAATAGATGGGCTGAACCCCTCTATTCTGAATCTGCTATAACCAGAGTAACCAGAAAAGTCAGGAGTCTGTTGTTATGCCCCACACTCTGTAAGCATAGATCATCAGTGGGATGATCAGAGCCTTGAATGAGCATAGTCTTTGATGAACCAACATGGTGGAACCTAGGACTAGGTATAAGGCATCTACTGCCCTCTTCACCCAGTTGATTGTCTCCTGCACAGGTACACAAAGTATTAGACCTTTGTCAAGAGCGACTCCTAGATATCAAATGGAAGTTCTGTGCTCTACCCTTTGGTCCAGATAGGTGAAAGAAGGTGTCTGCAAGGATAGATCATCTGATAAACAAACAGGACAGCATCACTTTTGCCTGAATTCATTGACATGCACCATTGCTGGATGAGGTGGATGTGTCTGTGCCTTTTGAATAGGTTGAAGGCTTTGAGTAGGCATTTTTCTGTTTTTATAGCAGAACATTGTCAAAAAATTACATCCTGTTGGTGCTCTGCACCTCTGGAAATTCTATCAGAAGCAAACTAAACAGCATGGGTGATATAATAAAGTCCTTGGGGACTCTACATCCTATAGGTTTTAGTCTGGCTATTTCCACCACAACTAATACAGCAAAGAAGCATTGGTATAGGAAACCGAGCAAGAACAATCTGCCTATTTAGACCAGTTGGATAAGTTTCTAGAGGAGTCATTAATGCCAGGTCATGAAGAAAACATTCCCAACTTCCTGAAATAAGCTGGTCTGAAAATCCTGTCTTGGAACCCCAGCAAAACAGTTTCCTCTGCTTCTGGTTGATGCTGGGAGGTCAAGTGCCCCAAGCAAAAACCAAACTGATGGAGGTGGCTTGAATGTTTGCAGGAGTATAAGCAGGCACAGGCAGTACAGGAGTATGGGCAGTACAAGCAGGTGAGTATAAGCCTGTCAAAAACTTTTAAAAGGTTGGGTAGGAGGCCTAATGGAATGGGAACTGGAGGGTTGGGCTGCGTCTTTAGCATCTCAAAATGTGCACACCTGGGCCACTTTCCATTCTTGCGGGAGATGCTCTGGGTGTTACTCATGTTGAATACTTTGCAAGAAAGAGCCCAGCCCTCAAAGGAAGATTATCTGGCATGGCAGGTGTGAGCCCATCTTTCCTGATAGTATTGTTGATGTTGAGACACTGGAGTGCTCCTTGAACTTCACTTGGGCAAATGATTGGTAGAGGATCAACCCCCTCATCAGGAGATCACAAATACCAACTCATCTGCTAATATAAATTTTGTTAAGCCTACATCCTGAGGTGAATTTCAGCAGCAGATTTTTCCTCTTAAATAAGGAATTCAATGACAACATGCTGTTGACATGAAATATTGATGTCCGGCATTTTACAAGATGCTGACTGTAGTTACATGATTGAAGCTATTGATGTCACATTATGGCAACACATGGTCTAAAGTCTTTAGATTACAATATTGCAGGCATGTTTATTACATTGTTTTGAATTTTAACACTAGGTTACTCACAACTTTCAGTATGACCTTCATATTTGTATAATATGTATGTATCTAAGTATTCTTATCTAAATACTGTGTACAAGTAGCCATATAAGCAATATTAATATACACAATGAGATGTATCAAAATAAAACATGCTGAGTCCATCCATGGATGAAGAGATCTTTGATTTGAATTTCCTATTTTGAGAGTGCTGAATTGATCTGACCAATCCATTTATTTTAAATAGCACTCATTTATGTCTTAAAACGTATTTGAAATAGAGTACACACTGAGTCCATCAGACGAATGCAATAGAATGCACTCTTAGCAAAGAACACTTTGTATAAACGTTCTGATTGTTGTGTATGTGTTTTGTGAAATCAGCTGTTGTTAACACATGCACATGTCTCTGCCAAAAATATAAAATATCTTATTCTCATTCCTTGTCAGCAATATTACTGGCATGTCATACTTAATAAATGAAAACAATGACTCTGTTAGTTGAGATGTGAGGTTGAAAATTGTGCCATAGATTAATTAAAAACTTATAACCTATTGCCAGCATCAGTTTAAGAAAGAGAAATGGAATAAAAATGCATGAAACATCCTTTTGAGGGGGAAAAGTGGGAATGCTGAGATCTGGAAAGACTATTGCATTCAATATTGCAAATACATTACCCGGGACATTTAGCAAGATACCTTGCACTGGAGGCACTGTTATCTGTTTACAGCTTTCTGTTGATGACTACGAGGGAACAGCATGCCACAAGAATATGTACACTATTGGAAGCAGAAAAATATGCAATACTAAGGAGCAGAACAAAATTTGACTTACTTAATTCTGAAGTGAAGATTCTGATTCCTGCATATCCGCCTCACTTGTACCTCTAGAGTTTCCATCTGTGGCACTGCCATCTAAAGGATGGATATCAGCTGTTATGTCTTCATAATAGCTATTATGAATCTGTAGAAGTGCCGTTGTCATCTCTGGAATCCACAAAACTGGCTAAAGTATTTGCTTCTTCATCACTACTATCCAAATCCACATTGATTACTATTCTCTCTATCTCTTCCTCCGTTAAGGCGTCTTGATGCCTGTATTATTGTTCTATGGATTTCACTTTGAGCACACGTTTTTCCAGTCCTCTTCAGTGATATCATTTAAATCACTGTCTGGTTAGTCCTTTAAGCACATATAAAGTAACGGAACACACATTTTTTCTGCTATTTTTTGCTTCATTATATTCCATATTAATTCAATGAGGTTCAGATCACAGTGATAAGGTGGCAATCTGGGACTTCAAACCCATGGTCTTTCAAAAGTTTATCTGCAGTATACACTGGAGGTGGTTTGTTTGCTTTGACAATTTCCGTCTCCCTCTTGGTTAAATATTCTTTGAAGTCCAAACCATTATCCTTCAACTATGCTACAATCTGTTCTTTCCATGATGCCATTGTTGGAGCTTTGTTTTCCTGCACAGTGTGGTAAGGTGCATTATTAAGCACAACAATGCTACTGCATGGGAGCTTTGTCGCTCTTGTTCATCTCACTGTGGTAATCTTCTGCTGTGGATTTGGAGTTGTAGATTAATTATGCTTCTTTGATGAAACCCATCTCACCACCAGCATGCATTACTATTGCTCTTTGCCCAGCAGATTTATTCACTAAAACTCCTGGTGGAATATCGTCATGTTGTCAACATTTCTTCACAGTATAGTGAGTATGCACCTAAATTTCATTGTTATAGACTACTGATTTCTTGGGTCCCTTTTCATTATAGGTCGCGCGTTACTTCTTGACGAATGAAAATTTTATATGAAAGGTTGAATGCGAGTCTCTACTCAGCTTTTGCGGGAACGAGAGAGAGGAGGTACAGTCTGCAGTGAGATGACGCGCATGCTTCTGAGCTGAAGTAGTACAACACTACAAATCAATTTATGACACTTGCAGTAATATCAGCCACACGTATTATACACTATACCTCTATAACTGTTTCCACTTAACTTTCTTGCATTTATTCTATTCCCGACATCTCTCCCTCGTCTGAATTGCTATTTTCGTTGCATGCATACATACATCCGTACCGCACAAAACTTCTGCAGTCGACTGTATACACACACGTGACAGAGGAAAACAGAGGTGTCTGTTACCGTAGCATAAACATTTGCTGACCTGTTTATTAAGAGTAGGCTCACTCATTGGATTTCTGCTCAAGGTCATTCGTCAAGAACGAACGCGCAACCTATACTTCTTAGAGCCCGTAAATAGACTGCTCTGTGAGCCACTGTATCCTGGTGTTCCACTAAAATCTGTCGCATATTCTTACATTTTGAAACTAAATCCCATTTCCTTTAATATTTGCCAGAATGTTTTCTGTCCACCACTCAAATTAATTTTCTCCTTTGTTGCATAGTAAAACTTCTAAACGGGTGAAATTTCTTTACGCACCTCATAATACTCCAGAAATGTTCTGCCAATGACGCACTTATCAGAATTATCCATTTTAAACCTCTTTTTCTGATTCATTGTTTTTTCTGGGGTAGTAATTCATGTACGTGAAATACTAGCCTTTTCAAATTCTTTAGCGATCCTTTTTACTGTGATTTCACTTTTTCTTTCTGCTGTAGCAGTTTTAGCTACTGCTCTTTGTAAAGGAAGAAATAGGTTGTTTTTATTTTCCTCCATGCAGAGCTGGAAAAAATTGTGAATAATATTTCTGTTTTGAGGGTTAAAAACTCTTCACAGTGACTTTTCAGAGTTTCCATGTTTAAAAACTGCTATTTGAGACACCCACTTTGTGATATAATGCTACACTGCACCAATGTACTTACCACAGTTCACAGCTGGATTAACAACTTAATATGCAGCCTATAGCCATAACTTGCAACATGTTTAGTTCCTGCTATCACAACATGTAAACAAGTATTTTGCTAAATGCACCTTTGATGATCCTTGCAAATCTTTCATATCAAGTGCAAGTTAAACTACACCAAAGATGTTAGAGGCCTGCATGGGCCAACATTCTTAGGTTCTGCCTAGTCCGGCCCAGCCCGGGCTCAACCAAGACAGAACCTGATAACGTTATATTGCCCTGCCCGGCCCGATTGTGCAATTTTGTTTTAAACAAAGTTATTTTGCAGTTATTGATATCGTCATCGTCATCGTCATCGTCATCGTCCTCGTCCTCATCACCATCACCACCACCATCATGGGCGTCGGCGTTGGCGACGTCATCATCATTATTATTGTTCTTTTCTTCTTCTTCTTCTTCTTCTTCTTCTTCTTCTTCTTCTTCTTCTTCTTCTTCTTCTTCTTCTTCTTATTATTATTATTATTATTATTATTATTACTATTACTATTACTATTATTGTTATTGTTATTGTTATTGTTATTGTTATTCTTATTATTCTTATTCTTATTCTTATTATTATTATTATTATTATTATTATTATTATTATTATTATTATTGTTATTGTTATTGTTATTGTTATTGTTATTGTTATTATTATTATTATTATCATTATCATTATTATCATTATTATTATTGTTATCATCATCATCATCATCATTATTATTATTATTATTATTATTATTATTATTATTACTATTGTTATTATTGTTATTATTGTTATTATTGCTATTATTGATATTATTGTTATTATTGTTATTGTTATTATTATTATTATTATTATTATTATTATTATTATTATTATTATTATTATTATTATTATTATTATTATTATTATTATTATTACTTATATTTATTATTATTACTATTATTACTATTATTATTATTACTACTTATATTTATTATTATTACTATTATTATTATTATTATTATTATTATTATTATTATTATTATTATTATTATTATTATTATTATTACTATTAATATTATTAATATTACTACTACTATTACTATTACTACTACTACTACTACTATTACTATTACTACTATTATTACTACTATTATTACTATTACTACTATTATTACTACTATTATTATTACTACTATTATTACTATTACTACTATTATTACTACTGTTATTATTACTAGTATTATTATTACTACTATTATTATTATTATTATTATTATTATTGGTCGTCTTCATCTTTGCGGCGGCGGCATCATCATCATCATCATCATCATCATCATCATCATCATCATCCTCATCATCATCCTCATCATCATCATCATCATCATCATCATCATCGTCATCACCACCATCACCATCATCAGTTGAGATGTTTCAGCAGAATAATCATATAGAATTCCTGGTAAAGAAATGCTGCAATAATTGTGCCATTCTCGAAATTTTGACATTTTTTGACTAAAAAACATAATACGTTATTTTGTTTCTCTTAATGTTCAAGCCCTGGCCTGACCCAAGCCTGAGAAACACTTTTCAAATTAGGTCTGAATGTGAGCTGGGCATAAGCCCAAAGGCATGGCCCAAGGTCGTGCGAATCTCTGAAAGATGTAGGGCTTTATACTCCAAAGCGGAGTTAATTTTACTATGTAAAATAGAGAGAGCTGGCAAAATATCAGCCCAGGAATGGCTAGACAGTGAGAGGAGTTGCAAATTTACATGACGGTATTGGGTGAACAGCCTATATTCTGCATTAAAAGCAAAAATAACAAAAGAAAGAAATATTCAATGTTTAATTACAGAAAAATTTACAGACCAGAGAAAATACAGTGCAAGGTGACTCAAGCAGACATTTATAAACCTCGGTGGCACAGTTGATTGAATGCAGAGTTTCTGTGCCCAGAGTTGCAGGTCTGATCTTTCCTCAACAGTTTTGAGGAACTTTTGTCTTTCAGTTGTATAGATATGTAATAAAATACATATATCCTATACTGAAATAGTGAATAAAGTTTCATATATTTTTAAACCATAAATACTGTGGTGAAAATCAATGATTACTATAACATTAGCGGCAATTGTTGTTTACATTTAAAATGTAGTGAGTTCAATTTGGTTAGCATTTTTATATACTGGTATACCTATGATTAGGTTATAATTGGGCTGGGTAACTGGTGCTCAGAGAGCATAGATTGCTCATGACCTTAATTTTCAACTGTATATTTAGCAGCTAAAAAATGAAGGTTGCTCAAGGTAGTGTGCTAGTCGCCGAGGTCTGGGTTATAACTTTCAGGGTCATGGAAGGAATCACCATGAACAACTTTTATAGGTACCTACTTTAACTCATGTCCATAAATGTTCATTTTGATAGTAAACCTTTTTGTATTCCATTATGAACTTTTTATTTTTGCTGGTTTGAATTAACATTCAGCAAATGTTTAATGTATCTTCCACCAACACCAATACAGGCATTGTCACATGTGTACAAAGATGTCCATAGTTTTCAGGTTAACATGAAGCAGTTATAATTATACAATAATAATTATACTAATTACCAAACAGAATATTTTTGGACTTAGGCTCTTATATAAAAATTGTCCTCCCTGATGCTTTGCTATCACCCTTGAAAGTGTGCAATACGTCAGAAATACATCCTATAAGAATATAGTTGAAAATGTTGAAAAGCTGCATAAAAATAAACATTAGATTATTTATCTATTTTATAAGTAATAAATGCATGACATATTTCATGACAATTCTACAAAATCATTAATTCTTTAATTGTTGACATTAGTACCGAATACAATCTGAACTGCAGTGAACATAAATAACTGAATAAAGTAACATTACAGTGAAATCTGATATTTTATTATTTTCCTCTTAAACATACGAGTACAAAGGCCAACATGTCAATGAAAATGTATTCCCTGCAAGAAAGTCACTTATGCCATTAAGCTTTATCATCTCTCTTTTCCTTCTAACAAGGTAAACTGTCATTCTCTACTTAGTTTCTCAGAAGTAATTGACAGCTGGTTATACTGAAACCAAATCACTTTTAAGTACAATGGGTATTGATATCACTGATTCAAATTGGCTCATGAGAAAGTTGGGATAATTGTATTCATCTTGGACATCTGTGTGTAATAAAGGTGTAGTTTTTTCTCTCCTGAAGGGACAAATGTTCATTTAAGTTTGCCAATTCTAGAATTTTGGAAACAAATTGAGGACCGCCAAAATTTTAATTCAGAATATTTGTTGGGAGATTTAACAAAAGTAGCTAAAATGTGCCTTTCTTGACCCCATTCTAATGCTTCATTGGAGTGTATTTTCTCAATGGTATCCGATATTAAGACCAAAAAGGATAACAGGTTATCTTCATAAACATTTTCTGCATTTGTGCGTGTAAATATGGACATGAAGGACTCAAAAAATGCATGTTATGAGTATCCTGTTAGTAAAGAAATGCTGAATTTATTTAATGAAAATATGTACAAGTACACAAACGATGTCAAAATTACCGAGTTGTTGGTTACTGAAGACGGTGATGAACAGAGTGATTAGGCCTAAACACAATAGGGGCATAAGGGGAGATACCACTTTTCTAAAGGGAGTACCTAAATATTTTTACATTTATTTTGTATGTTTCAAAACTGTGGAACATCCCATACCAACACGTGTTTTAAAGTTAGGTTTTATGAACAGAAAGGGATATATTTTTATTTTGAGGAATTTGATGGCCTGTAGGGAGATTTTCTCTACCAAAAACCTGGCAAGACTGTTTGTGCCTGTTATGAATCACAAGGAAAAAGAACAATAAAGTAAAAGTAATAGGTATACTTACCTAAGGCCCACCAGTCAACTGCTTTATTGTGTCCTTTGGATTGGATTATTTCTGGTGCTAAGTATTCTGGTGTTCCACAAAGTGTCCATGTCCTAAAATCAACATATAGAAAGTTCACAAACAGAAAAGCTTGGTATGCACCTGAAAAAAGGGGAAAGAGAATTATGTAATTATAATAATATTAACAGCAGGTTAGCAGCAGAAGTTTGGTTTACTGATTTAATTAACAAATCTGCTGCCAGAAATAAAACATGCTGACTGGGGCACATTGTAGCAAGGCTAGTTTACAAGCTGACTGCAACTGAAATTGTCCCTGGCATTCCCTCATGATGTTTTATGGCCCATAAATCTGTTGTTGTTAGCTAATGCTGGATTTCTGACATTGAAGTCATTAATCCTCTTGCTCTCCAATATTTTTCACTGATGGATGGGGCACTAGAAGTGGCCGGGCATATTTGAAGGTGGTCTCGATCCATTTCCTCTTGCAGATCACATAGAGGACAGAGTGGTGAAGAATATATCCCAATTCTGTTTAAATGTTTTGCCAGACAATCATGTCCTGTAATCAACCTGAAGGTTGCAACTGCTGTTTTTCTAGGATACTCAGGAATTACTGTTTGAACGTTTGGTAGTTCCCATCTTTTATTCTTTGATTTTTCATAGTAATATTTTGCAATAACCTTTTTGAATTCAGAGTTGACTAATCTTTTAGCTGCATAAAATGGTAGATTAACTATAGATTTTTGTACACCGCTGGTACCCTTTTTTGCAAGAAAATCAGCTTTCTCATTACCACTCAGTCCACAGTGAGCTGGTATCCATTGGAAGACTAGGTGTTTTTGAAGTACTGTTAGATGGGTAAGGATTTTCCAACATTCTATAATAGTTTGGTTTTTTGGTGACAACTTGGAAGTAATTGCTATAATTGCATCCCTGGAATCTGAGAGAATAACTGCTTGCTGAAAATGTGAAATTCTGTACAAAAGATTTTGTAGGGCCATTCGAATTGCTTCAATTTCTCCATCAAAGTTAGTAGTTCCATAACTTAAAGATTTGTAATAGGAAAAGAGGTGACATGTGACTCCAGCACCTGCTCCATCTTGGTTTGATATCAATGATCCATCAGTATAAATATGGAGCCATTCATGTTCTGGAAATCTAGTATGGATTGTCTCTAATGCCAATAATTTTAGAACACTAGTTGGAGTATCACTTTTCTTAACTTCTTCTGTCAGGTGTAAATAATATGTGATGTCTAATTTTTGTGTTGGATTGACTTTAGATATGAAGTTTTCCTTTGAATTAGGAAGGTATACATTCTTCTTGATGTCTTGAATTTTGGAAAGAAAGCTCTCCTGAGTCTTTAGTGTATGTGTAAAATTTCTCTTGTGCCATGTATTGAATGGGAGTCTGATCAACTTTTCGTGTTGATTAAGAGCCACTTTTTCTATTTCATATTCAATGGGGCATTGGTTGGTTAGTATTTCCATAGCTGCTATTGGTGTGGTTTTGATAGCACCTGTAATTAATCTCAGACTTTGGTTTTGAAAGATTTGAATCTTTTTTGTGTTAGCTGTTACAAGAACTTCGCTGCAGTAAGTAAATAATGGCTTAATATATACATTGTATGTTGTGTTAAGAGTTGGTCTGGAACATCCCCACTTCATTCCTGTTAGACGTTTTAACAGTGAAAGGTGTCTCTCTACTCTTTGTATTACATTTTCTATTTGTTTGGTCCATGTAAGTTTAGTATCAAATGTAACTCCTGAATACTTTGCTTCCTTTGTTTCTGGTAATTGTTGACCCTCAAAATTTAGTTTTATTAGTGGTTTTTTTCTTAGTGAAAAGATTTGGTAGTTTGATTTTGTTGTATTAACAGCCATTAAATTTTCTTTGGTCCACCTTTGTAAGTTGGTTAAGGATTGTTGCATGTCTTTTTCTAGTTCTGTACTTTTGCTTTTTGGTTTTGAAGTGCACATTACTAACTCATCAGCAAATAGTGCACACTTCACACCTGATTCTTGTATTTGTTGTGGCAGATCGTTAATAAATATATTAAAAAGTGTAGTGCTGAGCACTGCACCTTGTGGTAAGCCACGGTGTACTTGTTTGTATTTAGATATATATCTTACATATCTGGTTGCAATAAAGCGTTGTGTTAGGAAATGACATAGCCATGAAAACAATGGACTTTGTATCCCTATTTTTTTTACTTTCTTTAGTAGTTTTGTTCTGCATATAGAATCATATGCACTTTGGAAATCAATAAAAACTGATAAATTATCTTCTTTTCTATTGAAGGAGTCTTTGATTTCTTGACTGAGAAGTAACACTTCTTCATTTGTAGAGTAGAACTCTCTGAATCCAGCTTGACATGGGGAAATTAAATTTTTTGATTCTAGAAACCAATTTAACCTGTTTGACACCATTCTTTCCATCACTTTTGCTATTATGCTAGTAAGAGCTATTGGTCTATAATTTTTTATTTCTGACACTGTTTTGTCTTTCTTGAATAGTGGGACAATTATTGCCTTTCGCCATTCAGCAGGTACAGTGGTTTTCCAGGATAGATTGTAGAGTTTTAGTAGTTGCTGTTTTGCTGTTTTTCAAGGTTTTTTATGAACTCTGGATGTATGTGATCAGGTCTAGGAGACTTTTTATTTTTTAGATTATTTATTGCAATGTTCAGTTCTTGCATATTAAAATTTTGAAAAAAGATATTGCCCTGAGTGTTAGGATCAGATTCTCTTTCTTGTTTCACATCTTTCTTAAATTATTTACGTTCCTTTTTATTATTTCTTGTTACTTTATGTGAATTAGCATAATATTTATTGAATGTTTCGGTTATGGCTGCATCATTTGTTAATATTTTATTGTTGTGTATGATAGGTGTGCTGTTGTTTTCTTTCCTGTGCTTGACATTTTTTATGAACTTATGAGCTTTGTTACCATCTGTCCTATGATCTATTTTTTCTAAGAAATTATTAAAGTGATTCTTTTTAGCAGTATTAATTGCTTTTTCTTTTTGAGGCACATTTCTTCCACCATATTAGTGTATCCAATATGTTTTTTTTTTTTTTGTTCAGCTGTATTTCTAGCTATATCCCTTTGCTTTTTCAGTTCTTCTAAGTGGGGGTTCCAAAAGGGTTTGAAATTTTTAATTCTTCCATGAGGAATATGTTTTTTTGCGGTTTCTAGGATGACTTTACAGAAACTTTTGTTCATATGATCTGGTTGGTCATGTAGCTGTGAGTTTGTTTGTTCTTTAAATTTATGTTCTAATTCAGTTTTATATTTGTTCCAATCTGCTTTTTTGAAGTTCCAATACAGATTCGTGAGACCTTGACTGTTATTTGTACTCTCTAGTTTTATATCAGCAATTACTGCTCTGTGACCAGAACTTGGATCTTCTATAACTTGTTTTTTAATTTTTGAAACAATATCTGTTGTAGCTAACAAGAGGTCTGGGTTACTGCTTGCTTCACAGTAATGTATGAAGGTTTTGGGATCTTCTTTACTATAAATCAGTTCAAAAGTTGTGGTATTCAAAAATTCTTCCTCTATCTTCGCTGTAGAATCCACTTTTTCATAACCCCATCTTTTGGAATGGGCATTGAAATCCCCAATTACGATTGTTTTATTTAATTGGTCAATAAGAGAGAGATCTGATTCATTCCTGGGAGGATTGTAAATACTGTATAAATGTAGATGTGTTTTGTTATCCCAAAAATTTAGCTTTATTAATTCACTTTTATCTGTGTTATCCATTTCTTTAACAATTTCAAAGGAGTATTTAATATCCTTTTTGACTCCAACTAATATTCCACTACTTATCTGTCTATTTTTGGGTAGTAGGTGTAGTAGAAAACCAGTAAAATTGAAGTATTTAAGTTGGTCATTTGTTACATTTGCTTCCTGTATGAAAAATATATCTATGTTATAGTCAAATACAATTTTATTCAGTTCTACTCTTTTTGTTTGTGTGAGACCACCTGCATTCCATTGTAGAAGTCTGGTGTTAAATCTTCTATTAATATAATGTTTTGGTTCTCGAGAAGTAGTCCCCACCCGGAGATCCGAATGGGGGACTATTTTAACTCTGGAACATTTTACCCCTCGAGTCATATTACATAAATATTGAAGAGACTTAGTAAGAAATGTAACCGCTTTTTAGAGAGCAGCATATTTTTATGTTTTGGCTGTCACATTGCTCTCTCACAACCCCCAGAATGTCTGGAGGACCACACCTGTCGTTGGTTTACGGGTTTCACCGACCTGACCGGGAGAGTTATCAAAATAAATTCACCGACTATATCCTCTGATTACCAATCAGAGGATGTATTACATGCCATGACAGGTCAGCATGTTAGGGGTTAAGATTTTATAGAGAAATTAGAGAAATGGAGAGGTTGAAAAAATAAAGACTCCCTAGCCCTCAGGAATTCTAATAGCATCGGGGTCAGAAGAGAACAAGAGATGACCAAGGTATGGTCAGATAGAAAAGTTACAGTGAGGAGCAAAACACCAGTAAGTGGAAGTAATGTTCTGCTCAGCTTGGGTACCTTGTGGTCGCCATTCACATATCCCCTAGATGGAGAGCCCTGAGTAATAATCTAATAATGCACAACATTTGAACTTCTAAGAGCACCCAAAGCTGCAAAGTACAGTGACACATTACACATTTTCACTCTTGTAACTTATTTTGTTTTTGAGGCTACAACTTTTTGAGTAAAACATTACTTTTAGCTTATCATTTAATAGTTTCCCAGGTATAACATTTTCTGCTACCTGTGAAGAATATACAGTCAAACTTTTTGTTTTGGGTATCAGCTATTATAAATAATAGCTTATAAATAATAAAGAGAGCCCAGATTTTTATATGGATATTTACTCAAATTAATTATCAATGTAACTGAATATTCATGAAACCTTGGCCTGTCCTTTGAAATATTCACAACTTACCAAAGATATGTGAAGCTTAGTCTCTAAATATTTATTATACTTGTTGATGTATATTGGTTCACTGTCAATAGCTTCAGTTTTATCATTGACTTCAAATGTTGCTTGCTAAATGCCCAGGAATAAATATAATTCATAACCATAATTTAAAAAATTAAGAATAAGTACGTAACATAGATGCATTCTTTATTTCCTAGTAAAGTGCACAATAAGATACCTTGGTACATTTTGTGGTGTAAATGACATTTTTCTGTGCGATAACATTTTCTTATATAAAATCTTTGGATATTGCCAGATGTCACAAAACTGTACTTGAACGTTTTTTCTGGAGGTATCCCCTTTGGAGGCAGCAACTTTTCATTATTCAGGATCTTGCATATAGTGAGGAAAGTAGAGCTGTGGAGTTTCTATCAATGACATTCTGGAACTTTTGAGGCACATTGACTCGAGCATTACCTTTTACAGAAGAGAGCTTTTGGTTCACATCTTCCATAATATCCATAGATTCCACCAGGGAAAGTTCTGAAGATTCCAATCTTGCAATCTTCTCTGGAAGCCAACAAAATTTGCTTGTAATGTTTGCAATAGAGTTCTGAATGTTAGGTTTCCTGAAAGCAGCCTAAGCTTCACGTCCTGAGAGGGCCAATTCTGGTGAGAGCATTTCTACTAAGATTTGACAGTTTTAAAATGTTCAGTGTAAAAGTTGATGCCTTGTATCCAATTATCCCATCTCATAAGTACTGGCTCCAGTGACAGAGCAAAGTTAGGTAGCTGCTCTTTGTACCACTGAACTCTTTGAGAGTATGGCATAGATGAAAGAACAGTATGCCATACTACCATGCCAGACTACAACATGAAGCCATAGAAATTTACAAACACCCCAATAATTTTAACAGGAAGGAAGAAACTCTAAAATTGAACAAAACCTGGCATCTGATGCTTGAACATAAAAAATAAGCACTAATACAGGGAAGTCATGTAAACCATTCAGCAATCAGAGCAGAGAAGCCCCACCTATCTAAGACACACCTCCTCCTCAAGCCCAGCCAATCCCCTGTGAGCGGCCCAGATATAAATACGGCACCTCCAGCCATAAACGATTCTGTTGTAACTGAACCTTCGCCGAGAAGACTCAGACCACGCCACTGATGATGTCTACTGCAGGTGTGGACGAAACGTCTGGACCTCTAAACTCCAGCAGACCACGGCTTTTAAGCCCAGAAGAAATCTCTAGCCTTAATTCTAACTCCAGCCGTGAAAGCTTCCGACTACTTAACTAATTGAGAAATTACCAGGAGCCTATAGAAATCTAGGTTGTAACATGTCTCTCAAAATGAACTTCCTGCATTCCCATTTGAACTTTTTCCCTGCAAATCTAGGACAAGTTAGTGATGAACATGGAGAAAGATTCCACCAAGATATTTCCCAAATGGAGAAAAGGTATCAAGGAAGATAGAATCCCAATATGCTTGCAGATCACTGCTGGAACCTCATAATAGAAGCCACAGGAAAGTACAGAAGAAGCAGCAAACAGCAGAAATACAATTGACAGCAATAGAGGATGGACTTGAAAATGAATTGGCAATGGTTGCAGGCATGTTAATTGGTTACTTTTACAAAATTACATGTAATTTTATTATGAAGGATTCTTCTACATATTACCAGTTAGTCTTTGATATTACGGTGACTTTACGTTTTATTTATACATGACTAGAAGTGTAAGTACACAATTTACTAAAAAAATGAGGGTGCTAGACAAAAACAAAGGCCATATTTGAACTCAGCACATCAAAATGCATTAGAAATGATATGTTTTGTGTAAAAAATTTTTTTGAAGGTCAGTTTTATTGTCCAGTGTAATCAGGCTGCCAAGAATCTAGCAGAAAATCCAATAATTGTTTCTCGTTCAAAACACATAAGCATCAAGGAACACTTCATTAGGGAAACCATGATGCGAGGAGACATCAAGATCGCCTACTGCAAAACAGAAGAGATGGATGCAGATATTCTCATCAAAGCAGTAGAAGTCCTCAACAAAATGTTTCTTCAAGAATTTTCAAATCTACAAAATGATGCTGTTGAAAAGGATCTTGACTATATAATAGAACTGAAATGTCAAACTGTTCAAAAGGAAACACAAAAAGAATCTGATGTCAACCAAGTGACACCAGTACAAGATGACTCCCAATTAGGAATAAATGAAGTCCCACCAACACTGAGACTCCAAAGGAACAGAAAGGTGCTGACCAGATTTAATGATTTTGTCTTGTCCATTAAATCAACATGTAATGAACCAGAAATACAGACACTTATGGATAGTGATACAAGTGACAGTGCAATGATTTGTGCTTTTGAAGAAGAATCTTCATCTGATGAATAACCTGGTATCTGGGACAAAGCAATAAAGGAAGAAACAAAAGCTCATGTTGATTCTTGTTAAAAGGAAAAAGGATATGAACATAGTAAGATCCAGATTAGTACTAAAATGTAAATATGATGCTGAAGGAAATCTGGAATGTTGAAAAGCTAGATTGGTTGCAAGAGGATTTGCACAATGCTCTGGAGTAGATTATGAAGAAACTTTTACACCAGTTGCTAAGTTGAGTTCTGTAAGACTTATTCTTGGTATAGCAGTGGAAGAAGAAATGGAGATAAATCAGCTAGATGTATCAACTGCTTTCCTGAATGGAGAACTAAAAGAAAAAATATACATGCAAGTTCCAGATTCACTTGAAAAGCATCTATGTGACATCATGGTTGAAGAGGCCGACAACCCTCAGTCAACAATATATGCGAAAGCTAGAAAAATGTTGGAAGACTTGAAGAGCTGTAAAGGTGAAAAGTCTGTCTTCTCAAATGAGCACTTTATGGCTTAAAACAAGCAGGAAGACAATGGTTTGTGAAACTAAACTCTAAATTGAAAAGTTTAGGTTTCAAACCTTCTCATGCAGACACTTGTGTATATACATCTGGAACAGGGGGAGAGAAGGTTGTACTAGCTGTATATGTCGATGACATCCTGATTGCCTCATCAAACAAATTGAATGTGAGCAACCTCAAAAAGGATCTGATGGAATCATTTCAGATGCGAGATCTCGGCCATTTAAAATACTGTCTTGGTATTGAGTTCAAGCGAGTATATGGTAAAATTAAAACCTGTCAGTCCAGGTACATAGAAAATCTGCTCAAGAGTTACAGCTTAATAGACTGTAAACCTGCAAATACATCGATGGAAGTTGGTTGAAAACTAACCAAAAATGAAAGAAAAGAAGAAAATCTTCCCTACCAAACCTGTTGTATTTATTTGGTATTTAATTACAAAAGTTGCAACAATCAGATGTGGTGAAGCCAACAATTTTCAGTATTTGCAACCTGATAACCTGAAGAAACCTTTTGTCAATTATTTACTACAAAACAGGTTACACAACATTAACCACTGAGTCCTTGAGAGTGTACAGTGTAAGTCTTTAGTTGCTAACAAATAAGCTTAGAGAAGTTAAAGAACTTCCGATAAACTGGGTAACCTCTTCTTGCATATCTTGTCATGAGGAGGTTAGCTTGGCTTGGTTATGAATTGGCCAATTGCAATTTTTTGCATGGTTACCTATTTAAACAGGACCCTGCTCCTCTTTGTCCAGTGTGCGACAACCTTTCTTCAGTCTGTCATGTGCTGCTAGAGTGTTTCTCTCTAGTGCACCTTCAAGAGTCCCTGCAGCTGCCTGCCAGGCTCACAGAGGTCTTGGCGGATGACAAACAAGTGGTGGAAAGAATTTTTAAGTTTTTAGCAGAGTGTAACATGAGTTTGAGGACTTGAAACTTTAGATATCTATTTTTTTATGCTTTTTTGACATCTTTATTACTTTGTTTTAATTTTGGATTTTGCCAGTCTGTTTTGCATATTTATGTATATATTTTCCTTTTTACTAGTACTTTTATTTTTGATAGAAGTTTATATCTGGCTTTTGCCATGAATTGTTAAGGGCAATGATGACCAGGTAGTTGAGCACCCTTAAACCTACATTGCTTACTTACCACCACTTTTTATCTTCTCTACTACGTATAGTAAGTAGAGGAAGTATTGTATTCCACCTAAAAATTTGAGGTCTAGATTTCACCAGAAATGTATGTTTTAAAGCTCCCTGAATCCAAAAAGAGTATTTTCAGAAAAAGGTCCGTGTATGTTTCTGTGCGTGTCAGTGTGCCTGTCAGTCTGTGGGCAGCACAACTCAAAAAGGAAAAGTTGGTTAAAAACAAAAGTGGGTATTTGGGTTTAAAGGATGCACCACGAAGATTTTGAAGAAAATTCCTCCACTCTAAACTACCCTTTACAAGTAACATTTGTAGAAAATTTTGATTTTCTTGAAAATGGCTATAATGATTTTGATTAAAATGACATGTTTAAGATATTTTTATGAAAAATGAAATATATATTTTGTATTTTCTGGCTATAGCCTATGTAGTTCTGTTTACTCTGGATGACTTTTGAATAACTCAAAAGCCGTAAGAGATAGACCAAATCTTACTATACAAAAAACGTAGATCTCACTAAAACACACAATTTATGGCGAAATTTGTTTGTGGAGTGAACCATTTCTGAGATATTCCTTATATTTGTGTCAGCTACAGAAAACAAAATTTCACCAAATGCAACATTGTTGTTCATTTTTTATATGTTAGCCCTGCAATGAAAACGAAATCTCAAAGCTTTAAAAGATTTGACTATCGCTCAAAGCCTACTGTATTCCCATATTCTCCTTGCACATGCAAGGAAATAAGCAATAAGATAATTTCTGCAAATGTTTATCTCAACTTACATGAAGAAGATAGAGGAATGAGGGGTTGTAAGAATTACATTCTTACAAACCCTTACATGAGTAGAGAAAGTCATGTGAATGCAACACATCAGATTTTTCTTCTTGGCCTCCATTGGGCCACAGTGTCTTCAAACCATTGTTAATGAACTTTACTATTGTCAAATGATTTGTATATTCCAGGAGTTTGGAAGCAATCAGAAATGGTGTGATGATTAGAGCTTCAGGGTTTAATTTGTTCATAACAAGATTTGCTTTAAAGCATCCCATTATGTTTATAGTCTCATCCACAGTGATCCATATGCAACAAATCTATTTTGCTCTTTATCCTTTCTGTTGTTTCTTTATAGTAATTGCCAAGATAATTCTTACAGAGTGTAACTCATTTGGAACTGGCCACTGACAGTATATCTTTAAGACAGAGCAATTACTGCTACTTGGAGTTTGTACCATGGTAGATCTGCAACTACCATTACAATACACATGTCCTTAAGAAAAGTATTTTTCAAGACAGTAGGCTCATGTTGAATTTGTGTCAGTAAAACTTGCTTTCTTGATGAATGTCTTTTGACTCTGCAAATGTTATTCCACCTGTGACCTCATGGGACAACCTAATTTTGTTTGATATGCCTGGCAGACTATAATGTTTTTAATTTTTCAGTGAGTGAAGACAATAATATTTATTCTTAATTTCAATTGTTGCAGTGTTATTGTTATATCGAACAAATGTTTGATTTATTACAGCTATACGATATCAATAAAAATAAATTTAAACTTAGCTTTAATTGTTGATTACTATTTATTCTCATTTTTAAAGCAAGAAAAGCATATGCAGTCACAGAAGTGAAAAAACAAATATAATCTTATATATTTAAATGAGCAATTCTTGTATATATATATATATATATTTATTCCGCGCAACTTGGAAACGGCTCTAATGATTTCGATCAAATTTTGTAATCAGATAGGGTTTTGCTTTTTAAGTTCAGCCATATAGGTGTAATTCCCCAAAAAACGCAATTTTACATAAAAAATAACATTTTTTATTCCCGCCTCTATGGTGCAATTCTTGTATATACTCACGGTATTTCAGAAATAGCTCTAAAGATTTGATTAAATTTTTGTATACATGCATATTACATTCACAGCGTTTTCTCTACTCACTTTTAGGTAACACATTCACATCTCTTTCTCTACTCACTCTTCTATAAACAATTTTCCATAAAAACGTGGTTTTACACCAAAAAACATTTTCATCCGCACATTTAAAATAAGTCATACCATGTTCTATATGAAATATAAATGCTATTACATTCACACTGTTTTCGCCTCTCACTTTTAGGTAACACATTCATATCTCTTTCTCTACTCACTCTTCTACAAATAAGTATACAAGTTTCTGTATGCTTGAAATAGAGATGCTGCATATTACATTCACAGTGTTATCTGTACTTACTTTTAGGTAACACATTCACATTTCTTTCTCTGCTCACTCTTCTATAAACAATTTTCCATAAAAAACGTGATTTTGCATCAAAAAACACCTTTATCCCCGCTTTTAAAATAAGTCATACCATGTTCTATGTTTGAAATATAAATGCTATTACATTTACACTGTTTTTTCCTCTCACTTTTAGATAACACATTCATATCTCTTTCTCTACTCACTCTTCTACAAATAAGTCATGCAATTTTCTGTACGTTTGAAATAGAAATACTACATATATTCATACTGTTTTCTCTACTCACTTTTAGGTAACACATTCACATCTCTCTCTACTCACTCTTCTACAAATAAGTCATATAATTTCGTGCATGTTTGAAATAGAAATGCTATGTATTACATGCACACTGTTTTCTCTACTTTCTTTTGGGAAACACATTCATTCTCTACACACTCTTCTAGAAATAAGTCATACAATTTAGTGCATGTTTGTAATAGAAATGCTGCTTATTACATTCACACTGTTTACTATGCTCACTTTTAGGTAACACATTCACATTTCTTTCTCTACTCACTCTTCTACAAACAATTCATATCTATACAACTTGGATGTTTGTATATATCTAACTGTTAAGCTTGAAATCTGCTTAACCGATCACCGCGAAATTCGGCGCGTATATGTATTTTTTCATGGGGAAATTTTTTATGGTAACAATTTTACTACACAATATATTACTTTCAGATGGTTTTCCACTCGCATTTCTTTTACGTAGTATGTTCATTTATCCTCTGTTTGCCCTTCAACATACAATTCATATAATACTCTATGATTGAAACATAAATGCAACGTATTATATTCACACGACTTCCTCGACTAATTCTTCCTTTACGAATCACCATCAGTCTTCTTTCGCTACTCCCCCTTCAACATATAATTGATACAATTTGATATGTTTGAAAAAGAAATACAACATACTATATTCATACTATTTTCTCTACTCACTATTGGTTTACGTAACAATTCACATGTTATTCCCTATCGTTTATCAACTTCATACATACCAATGCCTATACATATCGTATGTTGAAGAGTGAGTAAATTCCAAAACAGGTTGACCGATCGCCATGAAAAGCGATATATCTAATTGTTTTCATGGCGAAGGATTTTATGCAATCCATTTTACCACCCAAAGTATTACGTTCACATGGTTTTCTCTATTCCTTTTTCTTTTACCTAACATACTACTCCCTCTTCTACAAACATACATTTTTCCATGCACTTGAAATATAAGTGTAACATATAACATACACACAGTTTTTTACTCATTTTTATTTTACTAAACACAATCACATTTCTTTCACTACTCCCGTTTCAGCAAACAATTACGAACAATTCATACAATTTTTTATATGATTGAAACAGAAATGCGTAGTACATTCACATGGCTTTATCAACCAGCTTTTCTTCCTGTAGTATTTGTTATTGTTCAACAGTGCTTTTGCTTAGTGTTGCTCCGGTGCTTTAGTAAAACATAAAGAAATAGTTAAAAAAGTAAAGTAATCACAATTGATGTCAGGAGCGTGCCGAAAAGCACAATATGGAACAGTTGATGAAATAAATGTTAGCCAAGATGGACATAATGGGAAATGAAATTAATTCTGAAATGCGGCAGAGGAAACAAATATGAAAACCGAATTGGAAAGATGTAAACTATGGAATAGAAAATATAGGAACAAAGATGGACAAAATGAAAACAAAAATGGAAGGCAAACTGAAAATGTAAACTCTGAAACAGAAAAGAAGAAGACGGGAATGTGTAATATGAAGGTAGATCTATTGGAGAATACTAACGAGCGACTGGCCAGAGTAAAGGAAGCCATGGAAGAACTGGACGGAAAGATAAAGGACCTTGGCGAATGTGTTAACGCCCTGGAGTCAATCGCAGCAGCAACGAAATGAACTCCATACTAGAACAAATGCTCGACGAAAACGTAAAACTGGGTGGATATCTATGGGGTAAGCCTACGTTTAGCATTAGATGTTTCACAGCTGAAATGATGATGTTTATGAAATATTTGTATCTCGGAAATGACTCTTCACAATTGTGACTAAAATTGTTATTTAGTTAACGTTTTGACTTTCAGTTTATCTAAATAAGTATGTTCTCCCACAAAAAACAGGATTTCACAAAAACAGAGGTGAAAAACGCCGAGCGAAGCTCGATCGCCCAGGTACTATATAATTAAGCAAAGAAATGGCTAAATATTTCTTTTTATGTAAGACTCTGCAAAACATGTAATACATGCTGAACTATGTAGAAGTAAGGGAATAAAATTTCAGTACAGCAATGTATATGCTTCAGTTCGTAGACATTTTCTATTTTCATGTGTCCCCAAATAAAGAAATAGAACATCTACTTCACATAATAATCAGGGCTTTAGTAATCACAAACTATCTATATCTTCATACCACAAAAGCTTAATTCTGTTTAATTTGTTACGTTAAATTTATAGGCAGTCAGATATACAAAGTTTTCAATACCTAATTAATTTGCTTTCTTCAGCTTACACTGAAAGTGGTTTATTTATTCAGGCTCAATACAGCTGAAGCAGTGCACATTTAAGAAAGTGTAAATGTGAAATTTACCATAAACATCTGAGCTTGTGTGGGAAAAAAAGGAAATAAAAAAATCTGATGTGTTGCACTCACATGACTTTCTCTAGCCTTGTACTAACCATTATTACAAACTCTTATTCCTATATCTTCTTCATGTTAGGTAAGATAAACATTTGTATAAATTATCTTATTGCTTATTTCCTTGTAGATGCAGGGGGAATATTAGAATACAGTAGACTTTGTGCGATAGTCAAATCTTTTAAAGCTTTGAGATTCTGTTCTCTTTGCACGCTTAACATATTGTAACTTTTGGTTGTGGTTGTGAAGTAAAGTAGACAGATGTAGCCGAGATAAAGACACACTTTTATTTCCGTAAACAGTAACTTGTACACTCGTTGCAACAGCAAGAAAGTCTTTTCCGATTCTCCAACAGCACGGCTCCGAACTCGTAACACAAAGAACTAACTCTTCTCCGTCGGCACAACTCTCCACATCGTCTGTCCGTCTCCGTCGGCACGACTACTCAGCCTTCACATACGTCTGACTGTTCTCCGTCGGCACTACTCAACGCTTCACGTACGTCTCTCACTTACGTCTGACTGACTCTCTCACACTTTACCGCTATTTATATCTCCCAGGCACTATTCTGGAAGCTTCAAGAACGTTCACTTATTGCGCTGGGGTACAAAGTAGAAGATTCCAGTAGCCTCTATCCTTTTCTCTCTTTCGGCAAGCGCCCCAACAATGCGGCCATGCTCTGTCTCTTTCCTTCGGCTCCTTTGCGGTAGTGCCGACAATAATGCGATGCGTGACACTACGGTTGTCGGCAATTAGATGCGGCGGGCGCGGTGACACTGCTCCCTCCTCAGAGATGGTCGTCCCGACCAGCACTATCACTGCGGCATCTCCCTTGCGTCCTGGTGGACTAACCCATCGAACCTCTTCTCCAGGAGGCACGATCCTAGGTATCGCTGTTGGATAGTGTCCCTTGGTCTGGGTAGGACGACGTATGCCATCCTGCTTCGAAATTCTGCAACAGTACCGCCGGTCTTGACGGTCCCTCGTCCAGTTGCCCTTCTTCCTGGTGTGTTGACGGGCCATCCTGCGCACTTGGAAACGGCTCACTGGGTACCATGTCCGCCGACCTTTCTGGCGCACCTTCGCAGCCACCTTGCTTCCGATGGGTCTGGCAACAAACCCCGCCACATCCGCGCGAGTCGCGTCCACCGCTGCACTCGAGTTCACTCGTGCTCGGCACGGCCTCTCCTGTATCCTGCCGTCCACCATTCTTCCGTTCACGGCACTATGCGTCAGGTGCTTGGATGACTCCGACGGTCCTCCCATGTCACACGCCAAGTCGGTTCTCGCGTGTTGCTCGCCTGCTTGTGCACTTCCCTGCTGATCGTCCTCCACGTCATATCCTGGTTGGTTACGTACCCGACACACTCCTTCAGGGGATCCTCGACGACGTCCCTGAACTGCCCCTTTGTCTTCCCCGAGACGTACACTTTCGTTATCTGAAACGGGCACAACTGTCGCCTCGGCCACTAGGTGCTCCCTCCCCGGGTCTGTGCTATTCCGTCTGCCCCTGGCATCCAGTACTTTGACGTTCTCGTCAACTCTTACTACCAGGGCGCCAAGACGTTCCCCGTCGTCCTCCACGACGTCCACATGCTGGCAGAGGTCTTCCACCTTTTCGCCGAGTTGTTCCACGTCTCCCGTCATGCCAATCAGTTCGCCGAGTTGTTCCACGTCTTTCGTCACGCCAATCCGTTCGCCGAGTTGTTCCACGTCTTCCGTCACGCCAATCCGTTCGCCGAGTTGTTCCACGTCTTCCCTCGCGCCAATCAGTTCGCCGAGTTGTTCCACGTCTTCCCTCATATCATCCGAAACGGGCGCAACTGTCGCCTCGGCCACTAGGTGCTCCCTCCCCGGCTCCGCGCTATTCCGTCTGCCCCTGGCATCCAGTACTTTGACGCTCTCGTCAACTCTTACTACCAGGGCGCCAAGACGTTCCCCGTCGTCCTCCACGACGTCCACGTGCTGGCAGAGGTCTTCCACCTTTTCGCCGAGTTCTTCCACGCCTTCCGTCACGCCAATCAGTTCGCCGTCAATTTTCGCCGATAGCTCCGTCTTCATCTCTTTCAGCTCGGCAGCGAGGTTGTTTCTCGTCTTTATTTCTTCTTTCAGCTCGGCAGCGAGGTTGTTTCTCGTCTTCATTTCTTCTTTCAGCTCGGCAACGAGGTTGTTTCTCGTCTTCATTACTTCTTTCAGCTCGGCAACGAGGTTGTCGTTTCTCGTTTCCATTTTGGCAGCGAGGCTGTCGTATGACGTTTCCATTTTGGCAAATAATTCTTTCATCATTGCCATCATCCTGGTTTCCGAATCTCCCTCCATCTTGGTTCTAACGTTGCAACTTCTGACGATGTAATGAAACTAGAAGCAATTCGACGAATCCCACTTCTGACACCAGTGTAACTTTTGGTTGTGGTTGTGAAGTAAAGTAGACAGATGTAGCCGAGATAAAGACACACTTTTATTTCCGTAAACAGTAACTTGTACACTCGTTGCAACAGCAAGAAAGTCTTTTCCGATTCTCCAACAGCACGGCTCCGAACTCGTAACACAAAGAACTAACTCTTCTCCGTCGGCACAACTCTCCACATCGTCTGTCCGTCTCCGTCGGCACGACTACTCAGCCTTCACATACGTCTGACTGTTCTCCGTCGGCACTACTCAACGCTTCACGTACGTCTCTCACTTACGTCTGACTGACTCTCTCACACTTTACCGCTATTTATATCTCCCAGGCACTATTCTGGAAGCTTCAAGAACGTTCACTTATTGCGCTGGGGTACAAAGTAGAAGATTCCAGTAGCCTCTATCCTTTTCTCTCTTTCGGCAAGCGCCCCAACAATGCGGCCATGCTCTGTCTCTTTCCTTCGGCTCCTTTGCGGTAGTGCCGACAATAATGCGATGCGTGACACTACGGTTGTCGGCAATTAGATGCGGCGGGCGCGGTGACACTATAAAAAAATGAACAACGATGTTGCATTTTGCGAAAGTTTTAAGTTTTCCGAAACTCACACACATAACAAGGAATATCTCTGAAATGGTTCACTCTACAAAACAATTAATTCAGACATAAATTGTGTGTTTTAGCGTGATCTATATTTTTTGTATAGTATGATTTGGTCTATCTCTAACAGTTTACCAGTTATGCAAAAGTCATCCAGAGTAAATACAACTACAGGAGCTATAGCCAGAAAATTCAAGATATACATTTCATTTGTCATAAAAATATCTCAAACATATAACATTTTAATCAAAATTGGAGCCATTTTCAAGAAAATCAAAACTTTCGAAAAATTTTCCATGTAAAGGGTAGTTTAGGGTGGGGCTATTTTCTTCAAAATCTTCATATCACATTCTTGAAAGGCATTAAATTTAAATACCAAATTTGGTTTCTAATCTACTTTTGATTTTTGAGTTATGCTGTCCACAGACAGATACATACATACAGACACGCACACGCACATACACACACACACAGACCTTTTTCTAAAAATGACTTTTTTGGATTCAGGGGGTCTCAAAACATATATTTCTGGTGAAATCTCGACATCAAATTTTTGGGTGGAATACAATACTTTCCCTAATTACCAGTAGAGAAAGTAAAAATGAGCCAGTCTTCTGTTTCCCAGTATTTTTTCATTGGGGCCTACATTTATTGGGCACAATCTTTTGTTTTTCATTTATTAAGGACAATTAATTATATTATTGCTGATCTATTATTGGCACCCTAAGTTGGTATGTTCATCCAGTCAGGCGCATATCTAGAAATATTCGTTAGGGGGGGCCCTGTTCCAGTCTACTACCACCTCAGATCGTTACTTACATCGCAATGTTACACGTACTCGCATAGCGCTAAAGAAAAATTCCATTAACTCGTTAAATATTCATCCAATCGAAATGTTGCTTATAACAAAACTTAACATCGTGTTTAAAAACATTTGCTAGGGAAAATTTTTGCAAAAACTCCCAAAAAAGGCTAGTTATTTTGATTTATTCAAATTGAGGCCCATTAGAAACCTTCCACCTCAATGGTCTATTCTTTAAGTGGGACCAACTATTAAAGGTAGTGCATATGCCAATTTTCATTGAAATCAGTTTGGCCATTTTTACGTGATGATGTAACACACATGTAGCATTTATAGCAATAAAGTAGGATATGAGAGGGAGGTCCGGGCCCCCTGGCACCCACCTGTATCCGTGCTTGCATCCAGTACGGTTGGATTATAATTTGCAATGGAAGCATGGTACTTTAGGATGATTACACTTTTAATTTTATCCAAGGACAAGCCCAATAAGAGGTCATACCTTAAGCATGAATCATTTTAGGACTGAGACAGGAGATCTAGAGGTAGAACAAAACTGAAGTAAGTGCCTTGTTTTGCAAAATTAGTTTCACTCAATTCTTTTGCTTTGGCTATAGTAATTCACAAATGTGCCTAATCACTAGCATTTGATACTGATCAAGTCATTCTAAGAGTGGCTTCTATTTCAACCAAACACATATGAGGAGCATTTTTTTCAAGAACTCGATAGATGCAAAATGTTACGAAATTGAGTTATATATAGTATCGGCATAATTTTCACCTTCTGCATCGTTCTGTGAAATCAGATTTTGCAAAATTCGATTAGTGTCCTGTGTAGAAGGTAGGGAATATCAGCAGTTTTTTCAAAACGTGATAAAGCAAAGGTTGATAGATGTAATTTTAGATTTTATGATCCAAAGTGTAGCAACCTCAATTCTATGAAATGCATGTTGGCATTAACTACCATCTCACTGTTGCAATTCTTGGAATTCTCAATCATTTTTGCAAGCTTTGTACACTGCTCATCATTGGCAATAACTGCGAACTCAGGTTGTGGGCTTGGATTTCACATTCATTTCTGCAAGGATTTTGTGTGTGTGTGTGTGTGTGTGTGTGTGTGGGTGTGTGTTTGTTTAACTGCAGAGCTCAAATCAATGGCCTTGCCTATTGGCAATGGTATTACTTGTTTAACAGTAGGTTTTTTGGCCTTTGGGGGTTCTTATATGTTGAATTCATACACATTCACACTTTCATACTTACTTCTGGACTCAGGGAGGGATGAGGAATCTTGGCTGGAGAAAAATTCCTACCCCCTCCCTGCTGGGAATCGAACCCGGGACCCCTTGCACAGCAGGCAGGTGTTTCTGCAAGCTTTGTTATACTTACATGGCATTTTTATTCTTAGTTGAGGCACTGCACTGTACTATGCACAATGAACAGGAGGTCAGATTGTGAAACAGTACCAGTCATAGAATGTGCGGGAGGTAGGAATTGCAAAAACAAGGAAAGGAAATCAAAATGCAAGTCAAGGAAAGCTCATACTCCAGCAATTACATGTTCACATGGTTTCGAGTGCACTCCACAAAATCCTAAAAGTAAAGGGCATAAGCACAGTGATGCAGCTGTTTTGACTTATAATGATATAAGTGGATTTCACCAACACCTTTCCATGCTCAACAAAATAAATCAAGATAAATTCCTTATGAAATATATGAGTATTACATCTCCTAATCACAGAGTGGTGAAGAAAGAGGCTGCAAATAGAAAGCAGACTGTTTGCATTAAATACAGTGTGAGAACTAATGATGGCCAAGTATTGTCAGTATGCGCTGCAAGCTTCCAAGGAATCACAGGGGTGTCACTGATCTGGGAATGCGCCAAAGGAAACCAGAAGTGGTGACAACAGGAATATTACAGAAGGGCATTACTGCTGCTGAAAAGCAAGACATTAAGAAGTACAGATGTAGAGAAAGCCACTATGAAAGAGCAAAATCAAGGAGAGAATATTTGCCTCCAGAACTTAATATCAGAAAAATGTGGACCAACTTTTGCAACGAAAGAAGATTGAGAAATCTACCAGTCTGCTCACTGTCAAAATATAAATACATATTTTACAACTTCTTCAATCTTCCATTCTGTACACCACATGCTGAACCTGCAAAATGGGACTGATGAAGATTAAGACAGAGGCAGATGTGGAAAAGAGAAATGAACTAAGAACCATGTACAGACTGCACAAGCACTAATAAAAGTTAAAGCTTACTTATTCATATTGTTTGAAATTTCTTTGTGTGTATTCAATGTGTTTGTTATATAAATAAAACAAAATATGTTGTTATTGTGAATGTAGCAGTACTTAATTTCTAAGTTTATACCTAATACAATAATCATAAACATTAATATGTTGGTTGTATAGTACGTTAAGTATTATAAAAAGGTGAAAATAGTTAAAAAAATAATAAATACGTAAATAAAAAGCAACAAAAACAATAAATGACAAAAAGAACAAAACTTTATGTGCTAATTTCTCGCTCACGCAAAAAGTTGATCAGCATCTATCGGTTTTTGAAAAAATTCTGCATTTTCAAACCTCATATTTGCACTAGTTAAACTATACTATTTATTTTCACATTCAATGAGACAGTATCAAGGAGAATTGAATGATTAATATAGTTGCTGTGCTAACAAATTAGTATTGCCAATAAATAGAAAAAACTGTTTTTCTCAGAAACACATTTTGTGCATCTATCAAGTTTTGAAAAAACGCTCCTCATATGTCCATAACTGTAAAACTGTCCAGATTAAATTATCACAACTGACACTTGTAGCCCTACATGGTCTAATAATAGTTTATTTACGATGCTGTCAACTGCCAGATCATATAAGCACCACTGGTGTGCCATAATTTCCAGGAAATCTGCTGCTGTCACTTTTAAGCACATTTAAAAACTATCAGAGTGGGCTGGGTTCAAACCCATGACCTGGAGCAGTAGGCCAGCATCTAAACAACTGAGCCAACCAGACCAACTCTTCATGGTCTAGGGGTAGCAGGCTAGTCTCTGGTTCTTAAGGTTGTAGGATCAAACAGGATGTTGTAGGATCTCATTGGATTTTTTTGGTTAGGGGGCATAAAAATTGCTGTACGGCTTCCTTTGGAGGGGAAGTAAAATTGGTGGTCCTATGTCATGGATTTATGGCACATAAAAGTACCTCAAGCCTGATAAAGAGATCTTACACACCCAATTTGAAATGGGAATGAATGAACTATAGGTGTTAAAGTGTGTCCATAAATAAAAACTCAATTATTATTACAGCAGATGTTCAACTATCTATATCTTGATGCACCTGATTTGAAAATGTTTCTAGCTAACATTATATGGAGGACCACACCTTTAAATAAAAATGAAGGAAAGTGTATTTGCATGAATGAAATTAAATGCACAGTAAACTAAACTTTATACATACTTATTAATTATTGACTTAGTAATTACTGAATAAGGAGTTGAAACACAAAACATTTCTGGTGGTGCTATTGAACAATCTGTGAAAATTTATCACTCCATCAAAAAATGTCACCACTGCACGACTCCACTATGAGTGCATCCACCAAGAACCAGCTGGATGCTTGTTGATAGTGGTAGAAAATGTCTCTGAAGCATATTCAATGTGATACCTTGTGTTTTGGCTCCTGGCTTAATAATTACTATTAGATTGTTAATAGACACTATATGAATTGCCGTTCATAAAATAATTTTAGGAATTAGGTATTAATTGTAGTTTTGTATCTGCACTTGATTCTCATGAAATTATTGGCAAAATGGAAAATAATGCTGGTACTTTCCCACACTTCTGTTACTTAAAAAAGAAAAAAAAATTATATGAGCCTATTCAGTGACTGATAATGTTCTATATTATTTTATGCTAATTGATGATTTACTTACCTATCTGTGAGCTTTTTCGCAAAGCCAAAATCTGTGATCTTCAGATGCCCATCTTTGTCCAGCAGAAGATTTTCAGGCTTTAAGTCTCTGTAGACAACAGACTGTGCATGGAGATACTCCAAGGCTAGTACAATTTCCGCAGTGTAAAAATTAGCTGAAAAATTATGTCATACAATTCTCTTATAAAAATGTTGAAATTGTATGGAGGTTATTACACTTTTTCTTCTTAGCTTTAGTTACAACTTGTAAAAGAGGTTTCAAATTTGTTTGTTGTTTTTCCTGCAAAAGGGAAATATTTACAACTTTTATTATAGAGAACTTTATTATTTTAAAATCATTAAATTTTAACTTTGCACATTTTAATTTTATTTCTTATTTTGGAAAACCACAGCTCGTACTTTTATAGGTCCTCCCATTTATGAAATTAATGAGTTATACCTGGCAGTGCTTTGTGATATTTGCTGTCATGCAATGCTAAATTTTCTGGTGCATGTCACCTCTTGCTTATAGTCTTGTCCTTCCAATAAGGGAGGCATTTACTTTACAATGGTGAGATGTATGTAAAATAATGGGTACCAGAATAATGACTGAAAAACATCTCAGTTATAAATGGTAATGGAAACTCTGAATGAACCAGATCTGTGCTATAGTTGTATTTGACATGAGTGAACAATGAGTAACAGTAAAGAACTGTCTTATCTATTCAGGGACTTTCTGACTAATTCTCTAATTTGCAATATTTGGCTCCCTTCAAGCTGCTGCCTGCTTATTTATGTAGTATGTGAGAACTCTTCATTAACATTTAGTGAACAGTTGTTCTCAAGTCATATAAGTCTAGCTACTTGCTATTGTGCTTGCTGTTTTACTGTTGCAATCTGTTTAACTCAGTGGAAATGAAAACATTTAATTATGTAAATGTAGATATGTTGTTGCAAAAAGCTTTGAATACCAAAATTTGCATTCCTAGTAAGACAATTATTTCTGAGCTGGCAGACAGAAAAGGAGCAGGCTTATAAAGGAAAAAGCTGGCATAGTATTCCTAAAACACCACCACCACCGCCGCCACCGCCACCGCCACCGCCACCGCCACCGCCACCGCCACCGCCGCCGCCACCGCCACCGTCACCGCCACCACCGCCGCCGCCGCCGCGGCCGCCGCCACCGCCCCCGCCACCGCCACCGCCACCGCCACCGCCTCCGCCACCGCCACCGCCACCGCCACCGCCACCGCCACCGCCACCGCCACCGCCCCCGCCCCCGCCCCCGCCCACGCCACCGCCCCCGCCACCGCCACAGCCTCCGCCACCACCACCGCCACAACTGTCATCCACATTCAAGAGGTCCTGAGTTTGAAACTTCATTAGGGTGAGGTATCTGGATATGGTTTTTCCAAGGTTTTCTCTTATCCTGAGAAGACGACTTACTCAGGTAATTTGAAACTCTATGGACCTTGGTCTCCTTTGAGCAACAGTTCACTAATTTTATTCATTCATCATCCAATGACATATTAGGTTAAAGGACATTAATACACACAAAAAGGAAAGAAAAATGAAAAAGAAAACAGAAATCATCCTCACCATCATTATCATCATCACTCCCATATATTTGAAATACTACTTTCATAACAGCTGAGACCCAAGATGAGAAAATCATTTTCTGTGTAGAATGTTTCTTGGTATCTAAAAAATGCACCTTTGGTGCGTATAGCTTGTGAAAAAAATCTGCAGAAAGTTCACAAACAACTTCATTTTGGGACAAACCCAGCCAGTTTTAAACAAGTGACAATCCCGAACTTGCTCTACAAATATTATTTTATTTTTTTCTGGAAAATATACCTACACTTGAATTGAGTTAATTTGTTAAACTACCTTGTCACAATATTTGAATACAGGGATGAATAAATAATATCTAGGCAGTAAAATTCAGCATTAGGTTGAGAATTGGGAGCAAGTGAGCTCCCAAAACTTGTCCAGTTTGTAAAACTGTAACTGATGTAGTGTCAGTAAACTGACTCACTTTTACTATCTAGAAAGAGTTAATTCCTTTTCATGTATACATCTTTAAATTATTGATTGCCACTGTGATTGTAGTCTATTTTATCCATCTCTACTTATGAAAGTTCACAATGAAGCCAAACAAATGAAAATGTGTCCAAATGTTCATCCTTGTGACATTATAAATGGCAGCTGATGTAGAGAGATGGAAAAAAAATGATTGAGCACTGTGACAAATGCTTTCAAATGTGAGAGCAGTCAATCATTATTTCCATGGCTGTACCTATATTAATGATTCATGTATGCCATATTTGTATTTATTGGATGTAATTTTATGTTAATACCTTTTTAGCCGGTTTAGCCATTTTGATTTCAGTAACTTTAAGTTAAACTGAAATTTTAAACTAAGCTGTTAGAAAAAATGTTGCTCAGAATAACATTATGCTTCAGAATGTTAGAACATAAATAGACTCTGCATTCAACTCCAAATTCTGTGTTATTAATAACATTATTAGAATATAAGTATGTTCATAGTGACCAACTTAATATATATTTTTGGGAGGGGGCAGGATGTGCAATACAGTTCAGGATTGATAAACTATATGGTGCTATTACTAAAGTAAAAGAAGTTCAATCATAGTATTATAGTATAAATACTTTAAGTCGTCTGAAAATTAAACAAGTATTTTATTAATTTAAAGTTTCAAGAAAAGTAATGCTAAGTCTGGCAAGTCTTATTACTTTTTAGTGAAAGTGCTGCATCTCAGTTCATTCCTACAGTAATGAGTAGCCAAGATTTTTAAGATATGTACTTGTGAACGGAAGTACTGCTGTTCAAATCACACTAGCACCGTCCTCCTTGACCGACATTTTGTTCTAGGTTTCCTCAGTCTCCAGAACTGGCAAATGCCAGGTGGGTACCCTTAAATTATGCCTGAAATGTTTCCTTCCCCATTATCATTTCATTTCATGTATCCCCCTGTGGTGCTGTATGCAGTGTGAATCATCAACCACAATTTAAAAAGTTAATTCCTGCTCATAAACTCGTCTGCCACTAAATTAGGATCTAAGTTCATGGTTTCTTCACAATGACAATGCATGAGAGCTACATCATATATGTGAATAGAATGGGCATTACAAACTACAGAAGTAATTTTGAACGGTTGCTACTACTTAACTGTGAGATAGTCATAAACTCCAATAATGGATGCAACATAATTCCTATAAGTGCATTTCTCACAATACACAAAACCAATTGGATTTCACATCAAACCTTACTTTAAAAACTTTAGCAGATACTAAAACTGAAAAAACATGTTTTTATAATAGGCGATGAAACTATGAATGTGTCAACACAAGAACTATTCATTAATCTGTGTGCTCCAATTCTATCTGAATTTAACTGAAAACTAGCTTGTGGCATCATTGCACTTGCTTAACAGTTAAACTCTGCATTTGAATCTTTTACAACTGCTTTCAGTCTGTTTAAACAATTTTTACTTTCTCTGCCATATATGTGCATAGTAGATAGAGAAGGTCTTGCATTTCACCCAAAAATTTAATACCAAGGTTCCACTGGATATACATGTTTTAAAATTCCCTGAATCAGAAAGGGCATTTTTAGATAAAGGTGTTCCGCGTGCATGTGCGTGAACAGCATAACTCGCAAATGAAAAGTTGGCTAAACACTAAACTGCATCTTCCGAGGATGTGGCACGAAGATTTAAAGATAATTTCCTCACCTGAAACAATTGTTTACATCAGGCTATTCCAAATCCGCAAGTTTGAGCATGAGTACATGCGAGTACGCAGCAGAGTTGCACGCAGCACGGCTGTAGAAGGAGGGTGGCGAATAATGATAGCCAATACGTCACTGGACAAAGGTCATAGCAAACTCACTCATTCCCCGTCGCAGGTCTCCGCCAGCACTCACCGCGCCGTGACAGCAGCTTACCCCAGAGCAGAGCTATGCGGCGTGTTGCAGGTTTACTCACAAGGCGGCAAGTACGCCGTTACATCCTGGCGAGCAACTCAGGTGGAACACATTGCTTTACATGGAAATATTTTCAAAAATGTTGATTTTCCCAAAACTTTAAGATACTTTGTGACAAAATGAAATCTTGAATTTTTTGGGAATAGCATCTGAAGTTCTGTTCATTCTGGATAGCTTTTGCATAACTGGTAATGCGTAAGAGATACACAAAATCGTACTACATAAAAATATAATCCTGTTAAAACACAATTTATATGAAATAAATATTTTCGGAGATATCCATTTTTGAGATACTCCTTGTTATTGGTTTGAATTTTCAATTACTTATGCTTTTCTTAATAGGAAGTCGTTATTTAATTTTTTATGTTGTGCCTATGCAAAGAGAATGGAATGTCAAGCCATCACATAGTGACCAACTGTTAAAAGAATTGATTTTCGCTTAAGCCCACTGTATTCTTCTATTTCCATTGTATCCAATTTCTGCAAACATTTACATCGATTAACATGAAGTAGGTAAAAGAATGAGCATTTTTAAGAATAGTCTGTACAAGAGTGAGTAGAAAAAGTCATGTGATTACACATATCAGGCTTCATTTTTACTTCATCTACTATACACTTACAGTAAGTAGAGAAAGTATTGTGTTGCATCCAACAATTCAATACTGAAATTTCACCGGAAATAGATGCTTTATACTCCTTGAATAAAAAAAAAAAAAAAAAAAAAAAAAAAAAAACATTTAGAAAAAGGTCTATGTGTGCAAACACACACATCTATAAGTATACAGTTCGTCTCGCTGTGAACAGTAAACTCAAAGACAAAAATTCACTTAAATACCAAACTTGGCTTTTAAGTTCACTTTCTTCCAAGGATGTGGCAGGAAGCTTTTAAAAAATATGTCCCTATTCAAAACTATTTTTTCATGGAAAATGTTTCGAAAATCTTGATTTCCTCAAAAAATAATTTGTTGAAATATCACGTGTTTTAAGTATGTTCATAAAAATGAAATATATATCTTGAATTTTTGGGGGAATAGTTTCTATTCTCATTTCTCTACACAAAACATGTAGATCTCGTTTAAGCACACAATTTATGCCAAATACATTCTTTTTTATGGAGTTAACCACTTCCGAGATATTCATAGTTATTGTTTGCATTTTAAAATACTCGATACTTTACTACAATAGGAAGTCATTCATTTTTTACTTTCCCTAGTACGAATAGTAATGGAGATTTCACAGGAAATGAATGTTTCGAGGCTCATAAATCTAGAAAGCAGCATTTAAAGACAAAAGTCCTCCTGCACATAGCTGTGTGTCTGTGTCTGTGAACAGCATAACTAAAAATAATAACTCGATTAAATACCAAACTTGGTATTTAAGTTCAACATCTTCCAAGGATGCGATACAAAGATTTTTAAGAAAATCTTCCATCCCAAACTACCCTTAAACATTTTCAAAAATTTTGATTTGCTCAAAAACAATTGTAATCCTTTTGATTAAATTTTGTTTAAGACACTTTCATGACAAATGAAATGAATATCTTGCATTTTCTGGCAATAGCCTCTGAAGTCCTCTTCATTTCAGAAGCCTTCTGCATAACTGGTAAACCATAAGAGATAGACAAACTCTTATTAAACAGAATGTGTACATCTCATTAAAGTAGGCAATTTATGTCATATACATTTATTTATTATGCACACCAGGTGGCATCGTTGCTGGCATAGCAAAATAGCATTTATCGCTCTCCAAAGAACACTCAAAGTCAGGGGTGTCAACAAGTATTTGAACCCTCGTGCACTAGTCAACCCTATGGGCAAGATCATTGCCATAGAGTTGTTGGTTGAGGTGAATTTTATACGGATGCCACGCCCATTACTACAAAATAATAATAATTATTATAATAATTTTTTGGTAGTTTTTAACGCCCGGTTTTACTACTACCGTAACGCAGGCAGTGACACTGATGATTCATGGAATGAAGATGAAGCACCGATGGAATGAGATGGCGGGAGAAACCGGACAACCTGGAGGAAACCCGCCCCAGCGCCGCTTCGTCCACCACGTATCCCACAATTATAAAAATATAAATAATAAGAACAATAATGATGACGATAACGATAAGAATAACAATAACAAAAATAATAACAATAATAAGAAACGAACAAGTGCCAATAAAACGTTACGTGTCCTCATGTTTGCATGGATTTTTGTTAGGGCACTTTACAGTCTGTAATCCATAACGTTAAACAATAGCAGCATATACAGCAGTGAATTTATTTCCTGGAAAATAAAGACCCTGCAAGTAAAGTAGAAAACATTCTAAGATCTGTTCGGTTGTTTATACTGCTATTGTCTTTATCACGGAGTACACACGTTAGTTGAAGCCTGGGGACTGCTTCTCATCGATCGTCTTCGTTGATAAGCAGAACGAAGTTCGCTCACTCCACTGATTTCAGGTTCATAGGAATTACCTCGTTGCATTCTGCAACTGTTTTAATGCACGAAGGGATATCTACTTAGACCAAGACGGAGGAGTTGGCCTACCGCGTGCGCGTGTGTGTGTGTGTGCGCGTGTGCACGTGTGTGTGCCTGTGTGTTAGGGGATATCCTGGAGATAATCATTTTTAAGATATTTCTTGTTATTTGTTTGTATTTTGTATTTATAAATACTTTTCTCCAATAGGAAGTCGTTATTCATTATTTTCTCCTGGCCATGCAAAAAGAGTGGAATGTCAAAGCCGTCACATAGCGGCCAACTCTTAAAAGATTTGACCATCACTTAAAGCCTATTGTATTCCCTAATTCTCCTACCTGCAACAAAATATTCAATAAGACAATCTCTACAAATGTTTATCTCGATTAACATGAAGTAGGTAGAAGAATAAGTATGTAAGAATAGATTTACAAGAGTAGAGCAAGTCATGTGAGGGCACACGCCAAGTTTTATCTCTCGGCCATGAAAAGGGAATGGAGTTTCCTCCCTAACATATAGCGACCAACTCTTAAAAGATTTGTTACCGGTTAATGCCTACTGTATTCTCTCATTCCTCTTGTACACCTGTGGAGAAAGAAATGAGTAATGTCTGGAGCGCCACGCTACATTAACGGTAGAGAACAATTCCACAAATACCAAGTAACATGAGGTTTCCAGCAAGTAGGTATGTTGTTGTTTGTGGGTTTAAGGGCGCTCAACTTCTAGATCATCAGCGCCCTTAACAAATTCATGGCAATAGTCAGATATAAATTTTACTCAAAAATAAAAATACAAAATTTATTTAATAAAAATACAAATACTGGCAACGAGAAAAATGTACACAAAAAGTAAAAAACAGTGGCAATAGCCAGATATGAAACAAGGTGATAAATATGTCAAAAAGCATAAAGAGATAACTAAAATTTTAAATCATCAAATTGATATTGCAATCCGCTAAAAAATCAAAAACTCTATCAACCGCTGTTTTGTCGTCCGCTAAGACCTCTGCAAGTCTGGCAGGCAGCTGCAGAGAATTTCGAAGGTGCGCTAGAGAGTAACACTCTAGCAGCACGTGGCGAACTGACAAAAGGTTGTCACACAGCGGACATAGAGGGGCAGGGTTCCTTTTAAAAGTAGGTATGTGTGTCTATTTGTCATATATGTGTGTATGTCTGTAGGCATGTGTGTAAGCGCGTAAGTATGTCTATGCATTCCAGACATGACTCATCTTTTTTGTTCATGGGAATACATATCTACCTATAAGGAAATATGTAATGAACCATTTCTGCAAAACATTTATCTCGATTAACGCGAAGAAGAAGAACCATTTGTATGAATAGTTTTTACAAGAATAGAGAAAATCATGTGAGTGCAACATATATTTGTTTTTCTAAACTTAATGAGGGATCTATGTTTACATTTTGAGGGGGAGGCAATGCCTCTGGATTTTAACTTAAGTGGGCACACAGTGCCTTGACCCCCTAAGCATATGAGTATGTTGTCCGTCAGCAATGAAAAGAGGAAACACTATTTCAGTTACAGTCCGTATATTGCAACTTATAAGGAAATGATGTGTATTCTACTTGAATTATTTGTAATCTAGTGTCTTTCACAAAAGTAAATACCCAACTTAAGTGTGACCTGCGCAAAGGGTCACCTAATTCTCAGGCGTGCTTGCATAGATGGCATGAGAATTAAATTAGTCATATGGCCTCCCTTGCTGTTCGGAAGACATGGCAGCCATGTCACCTCGTAACTCTCATCACCTCCCAGTTTGGAAAAGCAATATTTCAGCAATCTTTCTACGTTAACGGGCAAACATTGCAGATTTCAGTGCACTTGTAGAAAATATGTTCTTATGGTGTTTCTATTAAGCTGTGGACTAAAACTAAAAACGACTCCAGTGTTGGTTGCTAGACCTGCAGAGGTGAGTTTAATAACTTACACCAACTTCGTGTATTCGGTATAGCAGAACTGGCTAAGGCGTGTTCTTTCAGATCAACACTGTGGGCTGACATTGGTTCGATTCCCATTTAATATTCCTTTTCTTGGGGAGGCATGTGTGGAATTTGGACAAAAATTACGAAAAATGCGATTTTTCGTTTTTTGCCTTATAATTATGCCTGTACCTTGTACTTTCAGAATCTACTGTCGTTTACTCCCCATCACCATTTAAAAGGCCGTTATGCCATGATTTAAATGCCCATGTGCGGGTGGGCGTGGCTGCATGCATTCATTACCCCATTGCAGCAAAATCGCGTACAATTTTGAAGTTTAAATCAGACAGTCTGATTCAGTTCTGGCGGATGTAAGTTGAGACATCTTGTGGGATTTTCTTCAAACATTCATCCCGGTAAAGCAGACGAAATTGTTTCCTGTTTTTGCATGTATGTAGCAGGTGGTTCTATTTTTCTGAATTTTATTCAAGATTAGACAGCCTGAAGAAGAGAGAACTCATCTTTATTGTGGTCTACATTTAGATAAGTAGAGTTTAGAATAAGTATAATATAGGATAAAATAAGTGTAAAGGAAAGCCACTGCTAGTAAAGTAAGTCCAATCAGCAAAAGAATAATGTTAGGGATAAGCGAAGATTAAAGTAGAGTACACTAAGTATATTAAATACATTCAAATCAACAAAAGAGCAGTTAAGAGTAGCAAAACTTAAAGAAGAAGAAGCTATACAGTTAGCTGAAGGACCTTCATATGGTCCAGGGAAATTCTAAAGCTGTAAATATATGTTGTCATTCACTTAAAACTTTAGTTATTTTTCTTCGCTTTCTATTTTTTTCACAGATGCCTCCCCTTATCTTATGAAGCATTCAGTTGTAAAATTGCAATCGTACTGCAGCACTCATAACACGGCGGGAAACGTAATGGTATGCCGGATAAAAATACCTAAAGGAGGAGCTTTATCAGAAATAGATTCCATAGTTTGTAAGATTTTATATTTCACACGGATTATATAAATAATGATAGCCCGCCTCGATAGCGTGATGCTTAGCGTGTCTGCCTCACGTTCAAGGGGTCGCGAGTTCGAATCTCGCTTAGGGTAAGTTATCCGGGTAAGGTTTTTTTCCGAGGTTTTCCCTACCCTGAGAAGACGAATTGTTGTTGTTGTAGTGTTTAACGCCCGCTTTTACTACTATGGCACCGCAGGCGGTGACACTGATGATACATGAAGATGGAGCACCGGTGGAATGAAATGGCGGGGGAAACCGGAGTACCCGGAGAAAACCCGCCCTGACGCCGCTTCGTCCACCACGAATACCACATGCGGGTCCCTGGGATCGAACCCGGGCCGCCTAGGTGGTAGGCGAGCGGGCTAACCGCTCGGCCACGGCGCCGCCGTCGAGAGAAGACGAATGTCGGGTAACTTAAAGCTCCATGGATCTCGGGCTCATTTGAGCATCATTTCACCCATTTCATTTCATTCATTCGTCCGATATGACACAATGTTGGAGGACGTTAATTAAAAAAAATGATGTTCCCGTTAAGGGGAGGCATCTGTGAAAATGACCAAAATCCACAATGTTTGTCACAATGATGTGAAAAAATTGTATGCACGTGAGTAGGGAGGTTGAGGGGAAGCTGGGCCACTTTTTTATGGGCAAGATGGCCGCCATGCGTAATCTAAGGATTATTAGGTAGGAGGATAGAAGGACGAAGGATGTAGGTGTTTGAAGGAATCTCTAGGGATAACTTTTAAAGCCTATAGCAGTGTATGTATGCTTATGAGCGTTCATGGTAGTTGAATATGTCGTTCACTATATTGATGTATGCCACCTAACACAGGAGCTTTCTGATTTGATTGAATATATTACCCCAACATAATGTTACCTAGCCCCACATTGCCTGACTAACCTAACCTAACCTAACCTAACCTAACCTAACCTAACCTAACCTAACCTAACCTAACCTAACCTAACCTAACCTAACCTAACCTAACCTAACCTAACCTAACCTAACCTAACCTAACCTAACCTAACCTAACCTAACCTAACCTAACCTAACCTAACCTAACCTAACCTAACCTAACCTAACCTAACCTAACCTAACCTAACCTAACCTAACCTAACCTAACCTAACCTAACCTAACCTAACCTAACCTAACCTAACCTAACCTAACCTAACCTAACCTAACCTAACCTAACCTAACCTAACCTAACCTAACCTAACCTAACCTAACCTAACCTAACCTAACCTAACCTAACCTAACCTAACCTAACCTAACCTAACCTAACCTAACCTAACCTAACCTAACCTAACCTAACCTAACCTAACCTAACCTAACCTAACCTAACCTAACCTAACCTAACCTAACCTAACCTAACCTAACCTAACCTAACCTAACCTAACCTAACCTAACCTAACCTAACCTAACCTAACCTAACCTAACCTAACCTAACCTAACCTAACCTAACTTAACCTAACCTAACCTGGCTCCCACTCTTTTTACTCTGGTCATTCATAATTTAACATAGCCTAAGCCCCATACTTGTATTCGTATAACCTAAGCTCGCCTAACCTAGCTCCCACTCTTTTTACTATGGTCTCTCATAATTTCACATAACCTAAGCCTCATACTTCTATTCGTCTAACCTAACCTAACGTTACTTAACCTAAGGGAGCACCTTCCTATTTATTAACCTGACTTAACCTAACCTATCTCATCCCATTTTACACGAGCATTATATTCTTTTTTAACCTATTCTGACCTTTGCACCATGCCGTTTCAAGCTTAGATATTTCACTTTCTTTTGGAGACGTTTTTTTCAACAACTTTAGATACTTTGAAGCTATTAGACTCCTGACGTGCAAACCCTAAGGATTTCTGAACATTTCATGGTATATTAGTGCTATTTTAGGAGTTGGTAAGTATTTTAGCCATTTTTGCGGTATTCTAGAGATTTTCAGGAATTTTTGCAGCTTCGTTGGGATTTTCTGTATTTTCACACCTCTAGTATGTTTTAATACTTTTAATGGACATATGGACCCTTTTCGCAATTGTTAAGCTTTCATGATCAAATTTCATCCTTTTGTGAATATATGATGTTCACGCCTAAAGCATTGCTTACGATCTTTCTAAGACTAGCCTAACTTAACCACAAACATCTTTAGAGATATTTCCTCATCCTTATTTAACATTATATATGCTTCTTCTTCTCCTCCCTTCCACCGCTTCTTACACTAACATCAGAAGATGTTTTAGCCTTGTTCAACTAGCTATCGTTTACTTTCTTGTACACTGCTCCAGTATGTTATGCATGTTAACCTCAATTGACGATTCTCTTGCATAATTCTGTAGGTTCTAATAGTTACACGTCAAACGTTGCTTACATTCCCTCTAAGACTACCCTAACCTATCCTATCCCACCACCACTACCACCACCACCACCACCACCACCACCACCACCACCACCACCACCACCACCACCACCAATGCCACCCCAAAACCACCATTACGAGCACCACCACCACCGCCACCACCATCACCCTAACCTAACCCAACAAAAAATCCATCATCACCAGCATCACTATAACCTGCATAACCACAAACATCTCCAGCACCACCACCTCCACCATCACCAGCGCGACCATAACCTACATCATCACCAGCGCAACCAGATCCTGCACCACCGCCATATTGTGCAGCTATTGTATATAGTATGTTCGATATTTTTTCCATATCTAACCTGAGGTAGTTCCACATTCTTTCGGAGTATTATTCACAACTTTAATCTGCTTTGATTTGTCTCCCTCCTTTATAGGACTTTTAAACTTCCAATAGAAGATGTCCTAACCATTGATGTTGAAGTCCTTATTACTGCTATTGTTGCCCTCTGTCACAGAATTTTATACAGCTGTATGACTCTTTTGCTTGGTTCTGTATGTTCTGGCGGTAACATCTCCAACACGACATGCAGTTTTCTAAGTGTAACCCCGCCTATTATGATCTAACCTGCTTATTAAGTGTTCTTTACAGCTTTATTCAACTTTGTTTTCCTAACCCTTTATAGATTTTTAAACTTATCACTAAAAGATGATCTATCCGCTGATGTTGAGGTACTTATAGCTCAATATTTTTAAGAGATATTCAGCAATACCTTTGATAGTATTTTAACACAATCTTCTGTTTATATAAAGTTAATGAGGGTATACTTACTTTAAGGTAGTAGGGTATACGCCTCTCCTCTTTTATCTGGGCTGGAGACCAGCACTAGAGTTAAAGTCTAGTGGCAGAGTTAACGCCTCCCTTTATAATTTCTATTTTTCTTCTTTCTTCGACAAGTTTCATGAGAAGCACGGAGAAGCCAGGTGAGTAATTTTTTTATTTTTTCTTCTTTCTTCGTCAGACTTCATTTGAGGCGTGGAGGAGTCAGTTGATTAAACTTTCATTTTCTACAGGAGACGTAACGGAGAAAATAATCATCTTGAGATCTAAGTTGCATTCTCTTATGCATGGTTTGCAACGTTGTAATGCCCATACGCGTATGTTGATATTCCATCCTCTGCAATTACTCTCTTGTCATCATGAGGCGACAGAGCTATTTTATTAGATTCAACTGTAGAAACATTATGACGTTGGGATAGGATTAAATTCATCGGAGTTCTAACAATTTTCAAAGTTTTAAGGCACTCCATATAGCTATTGAAGCTGATGTATTGCTTAATGGCGCTATGTTTTATGCCTTTGATCTTTTTTATCACAGAGCCATCAATATCGAGAGCATACATTTTAGGTCTGAGACCAACGAAACGGCGAATGATTTTACCACTTGCTTCATCTTTAAACTTTCCCAAAACTTTCTTGTTTTGTGTAGAATAGCATATATGGTTAACAGGGTAATCCGCTGTATCCAGATGTTCAAGCATGTGTAATTTATCCTGGTATATATCAGCTGTAGTCACTCGATGGATGAAGGAATCTGTATCCGTATACAGCAGTTTAAGATTCTCAACTCCATAATATGGAAGTAACACATCGTATTGATACGAATACATTAGCGTCTTGGAAATGTCTAGGACACTCATGCCAATGTATATAGGCTTGTTGAACACTATTTTACGAGTAGCCATATGAACAGCTGCAAGATTAGGACCGTATATAGTTCGATCGATAAATGTAGGCTTAGCTATTAGTTTTTCTAATGTTTTGCTGTTTGCTACAAGACGTATATCCATACGATTACGAATATTTTCCATTGTTTTTCCGAACATTGCATTATTGAATAGTTTATAAAGGTCCTTCTCAAAATCATTTCTAGCTTGTTGTCGCAGACGGTTATTAAACTCGACGTACGGTTTTAGCCAACACGACTGATGAAACTGAAGTGCTCGATGAATCTTTGTTAATAGTAGACCGTGACTAAGAGCTTGTTTCAAGGACATGTAATGTACCACATACTTCTTTCGGGATCCAAGATGGGCAATTAGTTTCTTTGAAGAGGATTCCCCCGGTTTCATACTCTCAGGCAGGAAGGGCAAATCATTATGAAGATCGTGGAGCTCGACAGGATATTCGACATCAACTTCTAAGATGTATCCAAGGGGGTCATCTTCCTTCAATAATTCCAGGTCTATGTCTTCAGGAGAAACCCATTTAAACCCTCCATAAGGAAGGGCCTTACACATTCCCCATCCATATTGGTTGTTTGCATCTTCGTATGTAATAAACTGGGAAGGTTTACGAGAGTCATACTGTTCCATATATATGTTGTTAGCCTCCGCATACCGGTGAGAAACCTGACATAACCCTCCTCTTATGCCAGATTCAACCATGAGTAGCTGATCGTAATCAAGAAGCAATTCCAACTCGATTCCAGTATACAGCAGCATAGCATCCCATGTAAGTCCTGGAGAAGTAAAATAATGTCCAGGATCCACTTTATGAGTTTTCAGGGTTTGGTCTCTAAATGTCTCAAAGACATCCGCTAGGAGAAGAACATCCGAAATTAAGTACAAATCACTGTACTCGCTAAGGTTTCGGACGTTAAAGTGCTTCCACACGCTCAGAGCATGATCATAGTCCTCACTACTGATTTCTTCACTGTTTAACCTGTTGTAGAATGCTTCCCTTGGAGGCAGATGAGTGTCGTTCAAAACATACCATGATGTGAGGTAATCGTAGGGGAACACTCCCTTACGAGTCATCAAGCCAATCTTCTCTTCTCCGAAGTACTTCGCTGTTTCAGGATGCGTTTCAAGGTTCTTTGCAAGCTTCTCCAAGCTCGTACTGAGGAAACGGTAGGTATCCACAAACCTGAGTTTAATATCTCCAACATACTTTGAGAATGAGATGTAGCTTTCTTCAGTGCTCGGTATTACCTCCACTCTCTCGCTTGTGCAACCTAACTCCTTAACAATGAAATGAGAGTCATACCCACTCAGATTATGCATGAAGACAGGTATATAATTAGGTGTTTTACAAGCCAGGTTACATTTATTGTGTAAAGATCCTCTATACATCCCGGAAACATGATCGTGATCGCGAACCTTCCAATTATCTTCTGTAAATTCATACCCACACAGGTAGCATATTGTAGAAGCATCAAATGATTCTTGTTCTTCAGCTGTAAGATTAAGAGGTTTAGCAGATTTGTATAAGTCACTAATTTTATTTGCCAGATCCATCAGGCATTCCATAAACTTCTGTGCAGCGTCAGGCCCTCGGTAAACATACGGCACAGTAGGAAGAGTTGTTTCTAGTTGTTCAACACTGGATGATGGCTTCACATAAACACAAAAGCTCATAGGAGAATGACTTTGATAGGGAGTTGTGTAGGAGGTTTCAGGGTTAGAGGAGCAGGTATGGAGGGGGGTGAGAATGCATTCAAAATCGGCGTAGATAACATAGGGCAGTTTCAACATCCTCTCAACATTCTTGAACTTAACGATAGAGTTATCCATTGTAGGCATAACGCACCTAGCAATGCCGTATTGTCTACATATTTCGCTGTGCTCTTGCAATTTTTCCATTCCACATCGTCCATGTTGGTCATCAAAATGACTGAAACATCTTTTACATACATAAATTCGTTCTTTATGTTTTGTTTTCTGCCCCCGAATAAGCTTCTCAAAATCCTTTATATACACATAATGATGTTTGTCAGCTGAATCACTCAACAGAAGAAGGTCGCGGTGATCAGATAATTCTTCATCAACAACCTTTATGGGAAACACTTCACATTTATCATCAACTCCAAACACATTTATGGACATATTATTGAGTTTTTCAAATTTAGCGATTTCGCCCAAGCTCGTAGGAAACGAAACACATGAGAAATCATATTTTTCTTGGTAATCCTTGTACTTCCTTACACGCTGAGGTTTCTTTTGAATGAACTTAGCAAGCACAGCATACACAAAGCATTTCTCGTCACTATAGTTCTGAGGGTTTATACAGGCTTTTCTCGCGTCCAAAGATGACGGTAGAGGAATGTAGCTGCTTCCTCGAAGAAGATTATACTTGTTAATACGCAGTCGAACACCGTCAACACTCAGAAGAGCCCAATTACTACCTTTCAGTTTACTTTCCTCCATTTCAACACGAAGCTTCTCGAATTTGTTTTCCAAGATGGCATCCAAGTCGCTATCTAAAAACACAGCCTGATTACGCGTTTTGAAGGCTTTGTTAGTAGTGTCTCCAACGGCATTCACAAATTCGCATTCAGCCATAATGTTAATTTTCAAACTTTTATGAGCCCGCAGTTCCTTCTGAACAGCATGAATTATACGCTGCTTAGCCTGCTGCAGGTATGAATTTAAATCCTGACTTGCTGGGCATTGGATGAAATACGATTTCAGCCGATCCTGAAAAGCTGTTTCATATTCTACAACATCATCTTCATCAGGAGACATTAACAATAATTTATGCTTAGTAGGTTCGAATTTGACTTTCTTAGCATCTTTAGCCCTCTCACAGCGTCCTTCATGTACATCCCTTCGATTTTCAGTACCGTAAACATCACCACAATGTCTACACTCGAAAAACTCCCCACATATCAGCTCATGCCTCTTCTTATGATAGTCGCGTAGAAAAATCTTTTCGCATTTACTGCACCTATAATCTGGTATAGCATTCAGAACCGATTCCATCATTTCACCACTCCAGACTTTTATAATATGTAGTGGAACACTTGTAAATTATGTAAATGAATAAATGCTTATAGCACTTTCCACTGACTCGCCTCGATAACTTATCAAAGCTATTGAACGGTAATCTCGCTAAGAGAAGCTGATGTGCTCGACTCGAAGGTTAATTACTGAATAACTATGTAAGCTCAAGCAAACCCTACTTATTCCACTAGCACGTACCTTATAAATTACTACGCGATTCAAGATTAAGTTTGTATTTTTAAAATATATATCATTAAACTACGTGAGTCAAGATTAACTTGTTTCGTTTTTATTTGCTAGTTCAACGTTAACATGCATTTCCCCTCATTTTTAAAGTTTAAACAAGGTAAATTATATTTCAACCACTGTATTTATAGAAATAAATGTTTATAATTTTAATACTTTCATGCCGAACAAACACACACACACACACACACACACACACACACACACACACACACACACACTCACTCACTCACTCACACGCAAAATTAAGACGTGAAACGGCGGTTATGTATCTTTAAGTAACATTTCTTTTATCGATATCGGATGACAGTAATGGAACCATCTAAACAATATTTAAACGCTTAAAAAAACCAAATTTCTGCTATATTTCATCAAACCTTCCTATTTTTACGACTTTTTCTCGTCTTTTACGCACTTTGAAACGAATCCAACAGAAAAATTAAGACGCGAAACGGTTGTTATGTATCGTTTCAGTAACAAACACATTCCTCTCAACTGAACCCACCTTATAAACGACTACGCATTCAAGATTAAGTTTTGTATTTAAATGTATATAATCAGGAAACTACGTGAGTTAAGATTAACTTGCTTCGTTTTTATTTGATAGTTCAACGTTAACATGCATTTCCCCCACATTTTTTAAAGTTTAAACAAGGTAAATGTTTATAATTTTAATACTTTCACGCAGACACTCACATACGCAGACACACACAGACACACACACAGACACACACCCATACACACAGACACACAAACACACACAGATACACAGACACAGACACACACACATACACATACACACACATAAAACACACATACACAAACACACACACACAAACACACAGACACACGCATGCGCAGACACACACATACACAGACGCACACATACGCAGACACGTACATACGCAGACACACACAGACACACACATACACACAGACACACACAGACACACACATAAAACACACACATACACACAGACACACACACTCACACACACATACACACAGACACACACAGACACACACATAAAACACACACATACACACAGACACACACACTCACACACACATACACACACATACGCAAAATTAAGAAGCGAAACGGATGTATAATATCTTTTAAGTAACAAACACATTCCTCTCAACTGAACCTCTTTTAAATTGTCCCAACAGGTAAAGAGTCGTCCTGTCATTAGCGGAAAAAACCCTAGTCTCACACAAAGGCGTTGGAATTATAACATTAGTGGAGAAACTAGCCTCAAACACAGGCGTCGACATTATAACCAAGTCGGCAGTAAGCTGGAAACCATAAGAGCGATCATATGGGACGCAAAGACTCGACAATGCTTTTAGACATCTTAGGCACATTTTTCAATAATTCAAGATCAGAACATTTAGTTGAAGTGTTTTGACTTTTTATTTTATCATGCTAACAGGGAATATACGCGAACTGAAGGTTATTAGCTGAAATATAAAATAAAATCTCTTCTTCTTCTTCTTCTTCTTGTTCTGGTTCTTCTTCTTCTGCTTCTTCTTCTTATTATTATTATATTCTCATTCTCCTTCGTGCTATCAAGAGATATACGCGTAATTTTGACGTTATTACCTTAAATATTAAATAAAATAACAGCATTCTCCGTCAATTATATCTAAACCGACTTTTTCCGTGTTATGCAAGATTTAAGCTTCTAGAATCAACACAAGCAATGTTTCTCTCAATAACAGCATTTTATAATTGATTTTGTAAGTAATAACACCAATTTAAACTTTATTACAGATCTCTAAGACCCTAGTTTGCAAAGTATTTAAATGGACCCTTAGAGATTCGAACTAGACCCCACAGTACAAAAGCTACCATTTTTATCAATAATTCAAGAGCAGATATTTAACTGAAGTGTTTAATTTTTATCTCATCACGCTAACTTATTGATTCGCGAATAAATCGACTTTGAAGTAATTGCCCCGTCCCGGTAATCGAACTATGAGTCGTAGGGATAAAATTGTCTTGTATATCATTTTATATACCAAGTTACCCTTATTTGTCTTTACATTACTATTCCAAGTGTAAAAATAGCGATATAGAGCAAATTTCAATAATTCTCCACAAGATAGGGATCGAACCTACGATACGTTAACTCTAGCATGTTATAAAATAATCGTCCTTAACAAGTATTATCATATAAAGTTTATTTCAGTCTTCCAACACAAGCGGTTTTCGAAATAATTAAATTTACCAAATCAGGATACTAACCCAAGACTCCAGGATCCCGTATACAACACAGAGGAAAGCCCATAACAGTATCAATTTAATAAAATTTATTCGAAGTTTTTATCACTCATAGTTTAGGAGTTATTCCAATAATAATTCTTCATTTGCACGGGGATCGACCGAGGGACCCAAGGGCAGGAATTATTCCAATTATAAAAAGATTGATGTACACAGATTTTCAAAGTTGGCGCCACTGGAGTAGAGTAATTACGAGAGGGCTAGGGGCTCTGACCACGTCCCACCAATATGTCTTGTATACCCCTAACGAAAAGTAGGTGTGGCTGTGCCGATAGGGGGGCGGGGAGGGGATGCCAAAAGTAGGCGCGGGATGTACACCCCTGGCGAAAGAGGAGGTGTGGTTATGACGTCACTGACTGTCGCGTGCCTAGGGATGTACAAAACGTGAAAATTAGGCGGGGTTCCTGATGACACTGTATTTGGAACTCTCACGCTGAAAGGGGGAGGGGACGTGGTTGAAGCAGCGCGTACACCCCTTGCGACCGGCACGTGTCTAAGACGTCAGCGGTGGGGGAAGTGTCAGAAAGTCTGTTACCATGATGTCGGAGGGTGGAGGGGTGAGGGGGGGGGCTCGAAAAGTGGGATGTGGCCCTTGACGTGGGCGTGACCACGTCAGGGGTGTACAAAAGTTGAAAACGAATGTGAACATGACGTCACTGGGGGTGTGTCTATGACGTCTCTGTATTTGGAACTCTCATACTTATAAGGAGGGGGGCGTGGTCATGACGTCACTGTATTTGGAACTCTCGTAATTACTCTACTCCAGTGGCGCCAACTTTGAAAATCTGTGTACATCAATCTTTTTATAATTGGAATAATTCCTGCCCTTGGGTCCCTCGGTCGATCCCCGTGCAAATGAAGAATTATTATTGGAATAACTCCTAAACTATGAGTGATAAAAACTTCGAATAAATTTTATTAAATTGATACTGTAATGGGCTTTCCTCTGTGTTGTATACGGGATCCTGGAGTCTTGGGTTAGTATCCTGATTTGGTAAATTTAATTATTTCGAAAACCGCTTGTGTTGGAAGACTGAAATAAACTTTATATGATAATACTTGTTAAGGACGATTATTTTATAACATGCTAGAGTTAACGTATCGTAGGTTCGATCCCTATCTTGTGGAGAATTATTGAAATTTGCTCTATATCGCTATTTTTACACTTGGAATAGTAATGTAAAGACAAATTAGGGTAACTTGGTATATAAAATGATATACTAGACAATTTTATCCCTACGACTCATAGTTCGATTACCGGGACGGGGCAATTACTTCAAAGTCGATTTATTCGCGAATCAATAAAGTTAGCGTGATGAGATAAAAATTAAACACTTCAGTTAAATATCTGCTCTTGAATTATTGATAAAAATGGTAGCTTTTGTACTGTGGGGTCTAGTTCGAATCTCTAAGGGTCCATTTAAATACTTTGCAAACTAGGGTCTTAGAGATCTGTAATAAAGTTTAAATTGGTGTTATTACTTACAAAATCAATTATAAAATGCTGTTATTGAGAGAAACATTGCTTGTGTTGATTCTAGAAGCTTAAATCTTGCATAACACGGAAAAAGTCGGTTTAGATATAATTGACGGAGAATGCTGTTATTTTATTTAATATTTAAGGTAATAACGTCAAAATTACGCGTATATCTCTTGATAGCACGAAGGAGAATGAGAATATAATAATAATAAGAAGAAGAAGCAGAAGAAGAAGAACCAGAACAAGAAGAAGAAGAAGAAGAAGAAGAAGAGATTTTATTTTATATTTCAGCTAATAACCTTCAGTTCGCGTATATTCCCTGTTAGCATGATAAAATAAAAAGTCAAAACACTTCAACTAAATGTTCTGATCTTGAATTATTGAAAAATGTGCCTAAGATGTCTAAAAGCATTGTCGAGTCTTTGCGTCCCATATGATCGCTCTTATGGTTTCCAGCTTACTGCCGACTTGGTTATAATGTCGACGCCTGTGTTTGAGGCTAGTTTCTCCACTAATGTTATAATTCCAACGCCTTTGTGTGAGACTAGGATTTTTTCCGCTAATGACAGGACGACTCTTTACCTGTTGGGACAATTTAAAAGAGGTTCAGTTGAGAGGAATGTGTTTGTTACTTAAAAGATATTATACATCCGTTTCGCTTCTTAATTTTGCGTATGTGTGTGTATGTGTGTGTGAGTGTGTGTGTCTGTGTGTATGTGTGTATGTGTGTGTTTTATGTGTGTGTCTGTGTGTGTCTGTGTGTATGTGTGTGTGAGTGTGTGTGTCTGTGTGTATGTGTGTGTTTTATGTGTGTGTCTGTGTGTGTCTGTGTGTATGTGTGTGTGTGTCTGTGTGTGTCTGCGTATGTACGTGTCTGCGTATGTGTGCGTCTGTGTATGTGTGTGTCTGCGCATGCGTGTGTCTGTGTGTTTGTGTGTGTGTGTTTGTGTATGTGTGTTTTATGTGTGTGTATGTGTATGTGTGTGTGTCTGTGTCTGTGTATCTGTGTGTGTTTGTGTGTCTGTGTGTATGGGTGTGTGTCTGTGTGTGTGTCTGTGTGTGTCTGCGTATGTGAGTGTCTGCGTGAAAGTATTAAAATTATAAACATTTACCTTGTTTAAACTTTAAAAAATGTGGGGGAAATGCATGTTAACGTTGAACTATCAAATAAAAACGAAGCAAGTTAATCTTGACTCACGTAGTTTCCTGATTATATACATTTAAATACAAAACTTAATCTTGAATGCGTAGTCGTTTATAAGGTGGGTTCAGTTGAGAGGAATGTGTTTGTTACTTAAACGATACATAACAACCGTTTCGCGTCTTAATTTTTCTGTTGGATTCGTTTCAAAGTGCGTAAAAGACGAGAAAAAGTCGTAAAAATAGGAAGGTTTGATGAAATATAGCAGAAATTTGGTTTTTTTAAGCGTTTAAATATTGTTTAGATGGTTCCATTACTGTCATCCGATATCGATAAAAGAAATGTTACTTAAAGATACATAACCGCCGTTTCACGTCTTAATTTTGCGTGTGAGTGAGTGAGTGAGTGTGTGTGTGTGTGTGTGTGTGTGTGTGTGTGTGTGTGTTTGTTCGGCATGAAAGTATTAAAATTATAAACATTTATTTCTATAAATACAGTGGTTGAAATATAATTTACCTTGTTTAAACTTTAAAAATGAGGGGAAATGCATGTTAACGTTGAACTAGCAAATAAAAACGAAACAAGTTAATCTTGACTCACGTAGTTTAATGATATATATTTTAAAAATACAAACTTAATCTTGAATCGCGTAGTAATTTATAAGGTACGTGCTAGTGGAATAAGTAGGGTTTGCTTGAGCTTACATAGTTATTCAGTAATTAACCTTCGAGTCGAGCACATCAGCTTCTCTTAGCGAGATTACCGTTCAATAGCTTTGATAAGTTATCGAGGCGAGTCAGTGGAAAGTGCTATAAGCATTTATTCATTTACATAATTTACAAGTGTTCCACTACATATTATAAAAGTCTGGAGTGGTGAAATGATGGAATCGGTTCTGAATGCTATACCAGATTATAGGTGCAGTAAATGCGAAAAGATTTTTCTACGCGACTATCATAAGAAGAGGCATGAGCTGATATGTGGGGAGTTTTTCGAGTGTAGACATTGTGGTGATGTTTACGGTACTGAAAATCGAAGGGATGTACATGAAGGACGCTGTGAGAGGGCTAAAGATGCTAAGAAAGTCAAATTCGAACCTACTAAGCATAAATTATTGTTAATGTCTCCTGATGAAGATGATGTTGTAGAATATGAAACAGCTTTTCAGGATCGGCTGAAATCGTATTTCATCCAATGCCCAGCAAGTCAGGATTTAAATTCATACCTGCAGCAGGCTAAGCAGCGTATAATTCATGCTGTTCAGAAGGAACTGCGGGCTCATAAAAGTTTGAAAATTAACATTATGGCTGAATGCGAATTTGTGAATGCCGTTGGAGACACTACTAACAAAGCCTTCAAAACGCGTAATCAGGCTGTGTTTTTAGATAGCGACTTGGATGCCATCTTGGAAAACAAATTCGAGAAGCTTCGTGTTGAAATGGAGGAAAGTAAACTGAAAGGTAGTAATTGGGCTCTTCTGAGTGTTGACGGTGTTCGACTGCGTATTAACAAGTATAATCTTCTTCGAGGAAGCAGCTACATTCCTCTACCGTCATCTTTGGACGCGAGAAAAGCCTGTATAAACCCTCAGAACTATAGTGACGAGAAATGCTTTGTGTATGCTGTGCTTGCTAAGTTCATTCAAAAGAAACCTCAGCGTGTAAGGAAGTACAAGGATTACCAAGAAAAATATGATTTCTCATGTGTTTCGTTTCCTACGAGCTTGGGCGAAATCGCTAAATTTGAAAAACTCAATAATATGTCCATAAATGTGTTTGGAGTTGATGATAAATGTGAAGTGTTTCCCATAAAGGTTGTTGATGAAGAATTATCTGATCACCGCGACCTTCTTCTGTTGAGTGATTCAGCTGACAAACATCATTATGTGTATATAAAGGATTTTGAGAAGCTTATTCGGGGGCAGAAAACAAAACATAAAGAACGAATTTATGTATGTAAAAGATGTTTCAGTCATTTTGATGACCAACATGGACGATGTGGAATGGAAAAATTGCAAGAGCACAGCGAAATATGTAGACAATACGGCATTGCTAGGTGCGTTATGCCTACAATGGATAACTCTATCGTTAAATTCAAGAATGTTGAGAGGATGTTGAAACTGCCCTATGTTATCTACGCCGATTTTGAATGCATTCTCACCCCCCTCCATACCTGCTCCTCTAACCCTGAAACCTCCTACACAACTCCCTATCAAAGTCATTCTCCTATGAGCTTTTGTGTTTATGTGAAGCCATCATCCAGTGTTGAACAACTAGAAACAACTCTTCCTACTGTGCCGTATGTTTACCGAGGGCCTGACGCTGCACAGAAGTTTATGGAATGCCTGATGGATCTGGCAAATAAAATTAGTGACTTATACAAATCTGCTAAACCTCTTAATCTTACAGCTGAAGAACAAGAATCATTTGATGCTTCTACAATATGCTACCTGTGTGGGTATGAATTTACAGAAGATAATTGGAAGGTTCGCGATCACGATCATGTTTCCGGGATGTATAGAGGATCTTTACACAATAAATGTAACCTGGCTTGTAAAACACCTAATTATATACCTGTCTTCATGCATAATCTGAGTGGGTATGACTCTCATTTCATTGTTAAGGAGTTAGGTTGCACAAGCGAGAGAGTGGAGGTAATACCGAGCACTGAAGAAAGCTACATCTCATTCTCAAAGTATGTTGGAGATATTAAACTCAGGTTTGTGGATACCTACCGTTTCCTCAGTACGAGCTTGGAGAAGCTTGCAAAGAACCTTGAAACGCATCCTGAAACAGCGAAGTACTTCGGAGAAGAGAAGATTGGCTTGATGACTCGTAAGGGAGTGTTCCCCTACGATTACCTCACATCATGGTATGTTTTGAACGACACTCATCTGCCTCCAAGGGAAGCATTCTACAACAGGTTAAACAGTGAAGAAATCAGTAGTGAGGACTATGATCATGCTCTGAGCGTGTGGAAGCACTTTAACGTCCGAAACCTTAGCGAGTACAGTGATTTGTACTTAATTTCGGATGTTCTTCTCCTAGCGGATGTCTTTGAGACATTTAGAGACCAAACCCTGAAAACTCATAAAGTGGATCCTGGACATTATTTTACTTCTCCAGGACTTACATGGGATGCTATGCTGCTGTATACTGGAATCGAGTTGGAATTGCTTCTTGATTACGATCAGCTACTCATGGTTGAATCTGGCATAAGAGGAGGGTTATGTCAGGTTTCTCACCGGTATGCGGAGGCTAACAACATATATATGGAACAGTATGACTCTCGTAAACCTTCCCAGTTTATTACATACGAAGATGCAAACAACCAATATGGATGGGGAATGTGTAAGGCCCTTCCTTATGGAGGGTTTAAATGGGTTTCTCCTGAAGACATAGACCTGGAATTATTGAAGGAAGATGACCCCCTTGGATACATCTTAGAAGTTGATGTCGAATATCCTGTCGAGCTCCACGATCTTCATAATGATTTGCCCTTCCTGCCTGAGAGTATGAAACCGGGGGAATCCTCTTCAAAGAAACTAATTGCCCATCTTGGATCCCGAAAGAAGTATGTGGTACATTACATGTCCTTGAAACAAGCTCTTAGTCACGGTCTACTATTAACAAAGATTCATCGAGCACTTCAGTTTCATCAGTCGTGTTGGCTAAAACCTTACGTCGAGTTTAATAACCGTCTGCGACAACAAGCTAGAAATGATTTTGAGAAGGACCTTTATAAACTATTCAATAATGCAATGTTCGGAAAAACAATGGAAAATATTCGTAATCGTATGGATATACGTCTTGTAGCAAACAGCAAAACATTAGAAAAACTAATAGCTAAGCCTACATTTATCGATCGAACTATATACGGTCCTAATCTTGCAGCTGTTCATATGGCTACTCGTAAAATAGTGTTCAACAAGCCTATATACATTGGCATGAGTGTCCTAGACATTTCCAAGACGCTAATGTATTCGTATCAATACGATGTGTTACTTCCATATTATGGAGTTGAGAATCTTAAACTGCTGTATACGGATACAGATTCCTTCATCCATCGAGTGACTACAGCTGATATATACCAGGATAAATTACACATGCTTGAACATCTGGATACAGCGGATTACCCTGTTAACCATATATGCTATTCTACACAAAACAAGAAAGTTTTGGGAAAGTTTAAAGATGAAGCAAGTGGTAAAATCATTCGCCGTTTCGTTGGTCTCAGACCTAAAATGTATGCTCTCGATATTGATGGCTCTGTGATAAAAAAGATCAAAGGCATAAAACATAGCGCCATTAAGCAATACATCAGCTTCAATAGCTATATGGAGTGCCTTAAAACTTTGAAAATTGTTAGAACTCCGATGAATTTAATCCTATCCCAACGTCATAATGTTTCTACAGTTGAATCTAATAAAATAGCTCTGTCGCCTCATGATGACAAGAGAGTAATTGCAGAGGATGGAATATCAACATACGCGTATGGGCATTACAACGTTGCAAACCATGCATAAGAGAATGCAACTTAGATCTCAAGATGATTATTTTCTCCGTTACGTCTCCTGTAGAAAATGAAAGTTTAATCAACTGACTCCTCCACGCCTCAAATGAAGTCTGACGAAGAAAGAAGAAAAAATAAAAAAATTACTCACCTGGCTTCTCCGTGCTTCTCATGAAACTTGTCGAAGAAAGAAGAAAAATAGAAATTATAAAGGGAGGCGTTAACTCTGCCACTAGACTTTAACTCTAGTGCTGGTCTCCAGCCCAGATAAAAGAGGAGAGGCGTATACCCTACTACCTTAAAGTAAGTATACCCTCATTAACTTTATATAAACAGAAGATTGTGTTAAAATACTATCAAAGGTATTGCTGAATATCTCTTAAAAATATTGAGCTATAAGTACCTCAACATCAGCGGATAGATCATCTTTTAGTGATAAGTTTAAAAATCTATAAAGGGTTAGGAAAACAAAGTTGAATAAAGCTGTAAAGAACACTTAATAAGCAGGTTAGATCATAATAGGCGGGGTTACACTTAGAAAACTGCATGTCGTGTTGGAGATGTTACCGCCAGAACATACAGAACCAAGCAAAAGAGTCATACAGCTGTATAAAATTCTGTGACAGAGGGCAACAATAGCAGTAATAAGGACTTCAACATCAATGGTTAGGACATCTTCTATTGGAAGTTTAAAAGTCCTATAAAGGAGGGAGACAAATCAAAGCAGATTAAAGTTGTGAATAATACTCCGAAAGAATGTGGAACTACCTCAGGTTAGATATGGAAAAAATATCGAACATACTATATACAATAGCTGCACAATATGGCGGTGGTGCAGGATCTGGTTGCGCTGGTGATGATGTAGGTTATGGTCGCGCTGGTGATGGTGGAGGTGGTGGTGCTGGAGATGTTTGTGGTTATGCAGGTTATAGTGATGCTGGTGATGATGGATTTTTTTGTTGGGTTAGGTTAGGGTGATGGTGGTGGCGGTGGTGGTGGTGGTGCTCGTAATGGTGGTTTTGGGGTGGCATTGGTGGTGGTGGTGGTGGTGGTGGTGGTGGTGGTGGTAGTGGTGGTGGGATAGGATAGGTTAGGGTAGTCTTAGAGGGAATGTAAGCAACGTTTGACGTGCAACTATTAGAACCTACAGAATTATGCAAAAGAATCGTCAATTGAGGTTAACATGCATAACATACTGGAGCAGTGTACAAGAAAGTAAACGATAGCTAGTTGAACAAGGCTAAAACATCTTCTGATGTTAGTGTAAGAAGCGGTGGAAGGGAGGAGAAGAAGAAGCATATATAATGTTAAATAAGGATGAGGAAATATCTCTAAAGATGTTTGTGGTTAAGTTAGGCTAGTCTTAGAAAGATCGTAAGCAATGCTTTAGGCGTGAACATCATATATTCACAAAAGGATGAAATTTGATCATGAAAGCTTAACAATTGCGAAAAGGGTCCATATGTCCATTAAAAGTATTAAAACATACTAGAGGTGTGAAAATACAGAAAATCCCAACGAAGCTGCAAAAATTCCTGAAAATCTCTAGAATACCGCAAAAATGGCTAAAATACTTACCAACTCCTAAAATAGCACTAATATACCATGAAATGTTCAGAAATCCTTAGGGTTTGCACGTCACGAGTCTAATAGCTTCAAAGTATCTAAAGTTGTTGAAAAAAACGTCTCCAAAAGAAAGTGAAATATCTAAGCTTGAAACGGCATGGTGCAAAGGTCAGAATAGGTTAAAAAAGAATATAATGCTCGTGTAAAATGGGATGAGATAGGTTAGGTTAAGTCAGGTTAATAAATAGGAAGGTGCTCCCTTAGGTTAAGTAACGTTAGGTTAGGTTAGACGAATAGAAGTATGAGGCTTAGGTTATGTGAAATTATGAGAGACCATAGTAAAAAGAGTGGGAGCTAGGTTAGGCGAGCTTAGGTTATACGAATACAAGTATGGGGCTTAGGCTATGTTAAATTATGAATGACCAGAGTAAAAAGAGTGGGAGCCAGGTTAGGTTAGGTTAGGTTAGGTTAGGTTAGGTTAGGTTAGGTTAGGTTAGGTTAGGTTAGGTTAGGTTAGGTTAGGTTAGGTTAGGTTAGGTTAGGTTAGGTTAGGTTAGGTTAGGTTAGGTTAGGTTAGGTTAGGTTAGGTTAGGTTAGGTTAGGTTAGGTTAGGTTAGGTTAGGTTAGGTTAGGTTAGGTTAGGTTAGGTTAGGTTAGGTTAGGTTAGGTTAGGTTAGGTTAGGTTAGGTTAGGTTAGGTTAGTCAGGCAATGTGGGGCTAGGTAACATTATGTTGGGGTAATATATTCAATCAAATCAGAAAGCTCCTGTGTTAGGTGGCATACATCAATATAGTGAACGACATATTCAACTACCATGAACGCTCATAAGCATACATACACTGCTATAGGCTTTAAAAGTTATCCCTAGAGATTCCTTCAAACACCTACATCCTGCGTCCTTCTATCCTCCTACCTAATAATCCTTAGATTACGCATGGCGGCCATCTTGCCCATAAAAAAGTGGCCCAGCTTCCCCTCAACCTCCCTACTCACGTGTGCCAAAGCATATCTAGGTTTACCAAATTTCACATTTCTAGGTAAGATAGTTTTTGCAAAAAAAAAAAAAAAAAAAAAAAAAAAAAAAAAAAAAAAAAAATTGGTTTTGCAATTGCCTGCCTCAATTGTCTATCATTCTTCCCAAAATTAATATTTCCCTTTAAATATTCACATTCAAAAGTAGATTATTACCATATTCAAATATATAAGCGTGTAATAGTGGAAAATACAATAGTGTAAATTACAAGATTTAGATGACAGTAAATAATGTAATTCATGATACAGCCGGCCAGCCAGCCAGCTCCTAGACCTCAGAGGGATGGAAAGACCTGGGGTCCCAAATCGGCACCCAGACCGGCGGATAGGAGTGGATCTCCCACCCCTAGACGTCAACAGGGGGAACATAGGGCTTAGGCCATTCCACCAGCACCCCTGCCACCAACAACTACCGCCACCCCAAACCCTGACTTCGATTTCGCCGACCTGTTTAGGTGGGTGCAGCAACTGTTGCAGTCTAATGGACAGTGGATCTCGAGCTGATTGCCAGATTCTTCTCCACCAGCGATGCAGCGGGAAGAACGCTGATCGCTATGGAGGGACTCGCCCTCCTGACCTCTCTCTTCCCGCACGCCCAGGATGGCCAATCGAACTGTACCTCTTCGGTTTGCTGACCGGCCGGGCGGGGGAGTTATCCCACTTTGTCTGTGTCTCTCTCTGTGTCTCCGTGTCTGCGTCTGTCTGTGTCTGTGTGCGTGCGTGTGTGTACGGAGGAGACACCTCGACCCACCGTGAGCCCGACATGGATCTATTGTGGGCTACCAGCTCCCAGGGGAAGGGATGAGGTGAAGTGAGACCATAGGCTTGTCAAAGAGCGGAGTCAGTGAAGCCCAGCGAGGCATAGAGGTCACTGACAGTTACAGATATTGACACCTGGCGCACAACCATAGTGTTCCCTCTACCCAGGTAGAGAGCGACGAGGCGACCCTTGCGGCCCGGGCAGCAACTTCCAGGGTGGATCAGGGAAGAAGTTCCAGAGCGCAAGCAACTATGCCATCTGTACGCGGTCGCTGGAATCTACCACGATACCAACCAAACCTGAAAGATGACAAGCGAGGGAAATGGGAAATTAAGGTAAAGGAATCCGTGGAGAAGAGATTAATTCACTCCGCATTTGCCTGACATGGGGAAACGACGGAAAAGCCCATGTCAGAATGCACGGCCACGGGGATCGAACTCGCGACCTCCCGAATGGGGGCCATATACGTTACCGCCTGAGCCAACCCGCTCGGTCTTGTTATCTGTATTGAAGACAAAGTAAAACTCCCGGAACTTAAAGTATTATTAATTACTAGGCGAGTAGTGAAGTGACAGCTTATTTTCTTGACGATGGTTAAATATGTCCCAGTAAAATGTTATTTCAAATAAACAGTGATTTAAAGTGATGCGCATGATTTGTATCATATGCTTTTGTCTGGCTTTTAAGGTTTATGAGTTATACAAAACGGCTAACTCTCTTAAATACCGAATTTGGGATTTATCTGAGATTTTGTTTACGAGCCTTTCACACAAGCGCGCGCGCAAACGCACGCGCACACACACGCACGTACGCACAGGAACTTTTTCTTAACATGCCTTTTTTATTCAGGAAACTTCAAAGCATGCATTTCCGGCATGGAACCTTCGGAACGTAGTAGTTCGTCTACTACCTACTACTTCAGTAACCCTAAGTCTCACACAATAAGACTAACAAACAACATACTAGCGTGGGTAACATTTGCAACAATTGATATGTTGATACAATAAGGGAACCGCTACGGTTGTTCATACTACTAGGGAAATTATGTTTCATATCTAACATCAAAATCAAAATCAAAAGCCCATGCTCTTTTTCTATCAACAAAAATCTGATGTGTTCAACGCACATGACTTTCTCTACTCTTGTACTAACCATTCTTACAAACTCTTATTACTATATCTTCTTCGTGTTAGTCGAGATAAACATTTGCAGAAATTACCTTATTGCTCATTTTCTTGCACGTGCAACGGGAATATAGGAGTACAATAGGCTTTGAGCGATAATCAAATCCTTTAAAGCTTTGAGATCCCATTCTCTTTGCACGATTAAAAACTAAAACTAAGCGCCGGCGCAACAGCCCATGAAGAGCCAAGCCTTACCGCCGAACCACTGCGTTCCCCACCTCGGCCCACTACAGACGTCATTTGTGGGGTGCAGTATTGGAGGGTGGTACGTGGTCAGCGTCTCGATCCTTCCCGGCCAGTTATGTGGTCTTCACGACCTGGGTCCGCTACTTTTCCATCAGGTAGCTCCTCAATTGGTCCCCCGGGACTAACGAGGCTGAGTGCACCCCGTTCCAGACCTCCCAGAGGGAATAAAATCCCCATGCTGGTAGCGGGGATCGAACCCGGATCCTCCATGCCAGAGCGCGCTATCAACTGCGCTACGGAGGTGGTCCTTTGCACGGTTAACATATAGACATCTGATGTGTTGCACTCACATGACTTTCTCTATTCTTGTACTAGCCATTTTTACAAACTCTTATTCCTATATCTTCTTCGTGTTAGTTAAGATAAATATTTGTACAAATTATGTTTTTGCTTATTTCCTTGTAAGTGCAAGGGGAATATGGGAATACAGTAGGCTTTGTGCGATAGTCAAATCTTTTAAAGCTTTGAGATTCTGTTCTCTTTGTACATTTAACATATAAAAAATAAGCAACGATGATATATTTCACGGAAGTTTTAAGTTTTCCGAAACTCACACACATAACAAGGAATATCTCCGAAATGGTTCACCCTGCAATAAAATTTATTTGAACATAAATTGTGTATTTTAGCAAGATCTACATTTTTTGTAGAGTATGATTTGGTCTATCTCTAACGGTTTACCAGTTATGCAAAAGTCATCCAGAGTAAATACGATTACAGGGGCTATAGCCAGAAAATTCAAGATATACATTTCATTTGTATAAAAATATCTCAAACATATGACATTTAAATCAAAATCGTTAGACACATTTTCAAGGAAATAAAAATTTTCGAAAAATTTTCCATGTAAAGGGAAAAGGGTAAGGCTATTTTCTTCAAAATCTTCGTGTTACATCTTTGAAAGACATTAAACTTAAATACCAACTTTGGTTTTTAACAGACTTTTCGTTCTTGATTTATGTTGTCCACAGACTGATACACACACATACACACACACACACACACACACACACACACACACACACACACACACACACACACACACACACACGGAGCTTTTTCTAAAAATGTTTTTTATTCAAGGGACCTCAAAACATACTTCCGGTGAAACCTCGACATCGAATTTTTGAGCGGAGTACAATAGTTCCTCCAATTTACTACACGTAGTAGAGAAAGAAAAAAATAAGCCTATGCTATGAGTGTACACACACATACACGCGCGCGCGCGCGCCCACACACACAAACATATACAAACATATATACAGGTGTTAGGGGTATGAGTGCGCAGACTTCGTGTGCTGGGAGATCCAAATATGACTCATAATAAAGTCTAGTAACAACTCCATCTATCTTGAAAGGTAAAGGAGATAATCGAACATTATTGAATATATTATCTGCACAGTGCGGCAACACAGGCCGAATGTTTTGTTTTGGCTTGCGGCAAGGCATGCGTTCACACCTACAACGGGTGAAGGTCTAAACTAGGCTAGCGCTCAAAATCCTGTTCGCCACGTACCTGTGTGTTTCCTGTCAGCTAATACCAGTAACGAGGGATGGGGTGCTATGCTTTTAAGCTATTCAATCGTATTCACGAGAACTAAACTAAAAGCTGCGTAAGAGGCTACGCATAAGGTGTAGTCGGATGATCAGAGATAGCAACTTCAAATGTTAAGTATGGAAATACCTCATTCGTGTGATTGTGTAATTAAATAACAGCCACCTTTTGCTAAACAGGAAAATCTATTATAAAGAACACGACTTTGGAGCCGGAACAGACTAAATGGCCTAAGACGTGAAGAAGAAGAAGAAGTAGAAGAAGAAGAAGAAGAAGAAGAAGAAGAAGAAGAAGAAGATGAAGAAGAAGAAAATTGTTAATGGTCAATAACTGCAAACTCAACAAGATGTCTTTTACAGCAGATGTTCAAGATGTGCTCCGTGAGAATCTATGCAGGCACCGCATCTTCTTAGCCAATTTTGCCCTACCCTCGTTAGAGCTTCTGTGTTCTGCCCCAACTCTAGGGCTGCTTCAAACACACGTGTGCGAAGATCATCAAGCTTTGCGCTTCACGTGTGTTGCAATCGGTTTTGCCTTAAGCAAGAAGCATAATCTAAATACTCTTGAATTGTAAAGACTGTCATAGATCTGAATGCATTTAACGCACCTGAAGCATTGACAGAGCCTGCCGTTGTGCACGGATGTCGCGGGAGTAGTTGTACTGCCAACATTCCGCTTTTCTCACGCGCCAATGTTGCAGGGTTGCCAACCGTATTTTAGCAACATATGGTAAATACATAAAAAACGCATCATTTGTAGCTCTACCTCGCTGTTCTAATTGCAGAAGTAAACGATAACGGAGTGGGAACATATTCGCAATCACACTTATGATCAGTTTTAATTTTTATTTATGAAACTATGCACTATAGAGGAAAATGGTATGTTTCAGTTTAACGTCAGGAAGTTGCCTTTGAAGTCTGCGCACTCATACACCTAACACCTTGTATAAGGTGGCCCAATCATCCGGTGTAGGCGTAAGTAGATAACTGTTCGTGCGTTAAAACAGTAGCAAAATTCCACGGCCCAAGAGACGACAGGGGCGTGTTCTAAACTAGCCTGTGTAGTCCGTGATAATAGACAATAACACTATAAACAACCAATAAGTTCCCACTTTACTTACAGGATCTCTGTTTTCCAGGGAATAAACTCACTCCTGCGTATGGTGCTGTTGTCTAACACTACAGATTACAGATTATAAAGTGCAAGCATGAAGGCACGTAATGTTTCATTGGCATTTGTTCGTTTCTTATTAATGTTATTGTTGTATTTATTATTAGTATGATTATAAGTATTAGTATAGGGTATTAGTACTATTACTACTACTGTTTATTAGTATGATTATAGTTATGGTTATGGTTATGCTTATGATGATTATGATTATGATGATGATGACGATTATTATTATTATTATTATTATTATTATTATTATTATTATTATTATTATTATTACTACTACTACTACTACTACTACTATTAAGCTCTTCTAATTTACATTCATGATTACAATTTCACATTAATTAATCATTTTGTTACACTTTTTCCATCGTTGGAGCTTATTCAATTAGGACTTTAAATAATTATGCATTTATTATTTACTTATGCCAACAAGCTTACTGCTCGTGTTTTTAAACGCACGAGCCGTGTATGGGCAATGTCTAAGAGGTGGAATCAGGACTGAAAAATTCAATGCCATTGAATTTTTCAGTCCAGATTCCACCTTTTAAATTATGCATTTGTTTTATATGTTATGTTGATATCAATTCTTTGTCCATGAAAAGGACTTAATCGTTATTCCCGTTAACTTTTTCATATTGGTTAATAATGTATGCGTCTATTGTTACAGATCCTGAACCTATGTCTCTACAGCGAGAGCCAGAGCCGCAATCAACAACCGCGGAACCGTCACGAAGATCCCTCACGCACCATGGATCAGGTGCTGTCATGGAGCATTGTGAACCAGGGAGAAGCAGCAGCAGTCACCTCGGCGGGACCATCATCATCCTCAGCATCACCGGCAAAAAGGCTATGTCGGAACGATTATGATGACCCAGAATGTAACGTGATAGAATCTACATTCAAAGGTCGTATTTTCAATAGAAAAATTGCAATCTTTCATGCAATGAAAGATGAAATTTTAGAAAAACTAGCTTGTTTAGAGGGCAAAGCAAGCTCAAAGACACTAAGGAATCCACTCGCTGGTGAGTAGAACAGTAGAGTGTAATTCCCTTCGTGCTTCAAGATATATCGCGTTGCCTGCATGCATCAAGGAGAAGAGAGCTGTTGTTAATATAAAGAACAAAGATGACTTCTGTTTTGCTTGCTACACGTTGGCTTCAAGATACCCTGTAAAGCTCAGTAGACATCGCATTCATCATACCCTAAATATTTGTCACTCAAGACTTTCAATTATGATGGAATCTCATTCACGTTTTCATTGGATCAAATTGAACGTTTTGTGAAACAAAATCCTAAATCTATAGCTGTATTTGCTCTGAATGCTAACAACTCGGTGGAGTCTATTCACAAACCATCTGAGAGGAAGACTAGTTACGTTAACCTGCTGATGGTTGGAGAGGGTCACAAGGCACATTACTGCCTCATCACAGAGATATCGAGGCTCGTTAGAAGTCAGATAACTAAGTTTGGTAGAGAAATGTGGCTATACGAAGCAAGCATGCACGAGGATGCCTTGAGGTTGCATAAACTGAAGTACAATAAATGCCAGAAACTCATAATATCTATGCATGGGGAGGTTCTTGAATTTAACGCATTCTCAAAGTCTGCGCCTGTGCCGTTTATAATAGATGCAGATACAGAATCAGTTTTGGAGAAGGTTCACTCATGCGAGCCCTCAAACACAGAGAGTTGGACCCGAAACATACAGGAACATGAGGCGATTTCGATAGCGCTAAAAGTCATATACATACATGATCAGCAGAGCCCAGATTTTTTTGTAATTACATATTTTAAATGCTGTATAATATTTCAATGAGAAGTAAAAATGTTGGCCAATTACGTCATTTGGGACTCTCTTACAAATTTTTATTTTACATATTTTGCACGTTTCTACATATTTTAACGGTGTTACATAAAACGTACATATTTTCTGGGTTTCGTTACAATTTTATTATTTTTTAAAAAATATTGTGGTCACATTATAAACTACTGTTTTCACAAGTTTTGATGAAGGCAACAAAAATCAATCTGCGAAATAGGATGCAAGTTAAATTAAGGATGCGATAATAACCGCCTCGCCTCGTTCCGATTGTTGTCCCTTTATATCAAAGCAGGTGCCGCTCGACAATGTTGACCTGCAGGGTTACGTTTCTCGTAGAACTTTGGGCATTTACAAGTAATGGAGAAATTGATTGTTGCCATTGTCGCGGTAGTCAGCATCTTGTAATATAATAGCTGTGAGGAAACAAAGTGAGTTGCTGGACAACCATCAATATAGCGATATAGGTGATAATACTGCAGTTAGTTTCTTGCAAGTCTTAGTAAAATGGCACCAGTTGCGTCCTCGCTATCCTGCAAGTTGAATTCATGGGTGAAGTTAGATAGCGCCTTTACAACCGACGGAAAAGTAATAGTCTGTCAAGCAAGCGGTAAAAGAGTTGGCTGTTCCATGAAATCTCAATTGGAACAATATATCAAAAGTGCTCCTCAAATACGCAACCGACACCTAGTCTTCTAGAAAGCAAGTTCTGTTGAGATAATTGCAACAGGAACTGTCAGGAAATGATGTTTAAAGACTTGTGCAGTGCAATGGTTGCAGCTAATATTCCGTGGCATAAACTTCAAATTCCGCAATTTCATTCCTTTCTAGAAAAATAATGCAAGAAAGTTATTCCTGACCAATCTACTTTGAGGAAAAAGTATCTTCATGTGTGTTATGGAGAAGCAGTTGCTCATATCGGAATGAAATTGGAGACTCCTGTATTTGGTTGACATGGGTCAGTACTTAGCAAATTTAGTAGTAGGAAAACTAGATTCTGAAAGTCCAGCAAAACCATTTCTAATCTGTTGCAAGGCGGCGCCGTGGCCAAGCGGTTAGCGCGCTCGCCTACCACCTAGACGGCCCGGGTTCGATCCCAGGGACCCGCATGTGGTATTCGTGGTGGACGAAGCGGCGTCAGGGCGGGTTTTCTCCGGGTTCTCCGGTTTCCCCCGCCATCTCATTCCACCGGTGCTCCATCTTCATTCCATGTATCATTAGTGTCACCGCCTGCGGTGCCGTAGTAGTTAAAGCGGGCGTTAAACACCACAACAACACAAACAACTAATCTGTTGCAAGGTGTTAGAATAAACAAATAATTCTAGAATTGCTAGATTTGCAAATGATGGGAATAAGATTCTGTGGCCAGAGGGCGTGTGTGAGGAAAAGGTTTTAATTATGTATTCAGATGCCGCAGCGTACTCGATTAAAGCTGCTACTGCCCTTAAGGTTTTCTACCAGAATGTATCTGCTTGGCCCATGCATTGCAACGTGTTGCTGAAGTAGTAAGAAGTAATTTTCCCTGTGTGAATAAGTTGATATCAGCTGTTATAGTAGAGTAGGATAATAGTATGAATTCATATATTGGTAATGGAAATATAATTGTTATAGTAGGGTAGGATAATAGTATGAATTCATATATTGGTAATGGAAATATAATATTGAGAAATAGGTTTTAAGCAGAAGCATTTTGAAGAAGCACTTGGAAAGAAACAGTTGCACTCTGACACTGGTATATGTGACTGTCTGGAAGTTGACTTTTAACCCCAAGGGAGACATAACGAGGAAGGGTATAGCATTTCCAGACGCCTGTCACATAACAGTTTCTTATGGTTATTAGGAATAGTGTGCTTACCCACAGAATCTTGTGGAACATTATATAAACCTTAGTCACCAAGGAAGTGATGTCTTTTGACCCACCGTTGTCAACCAGTCCACATCGGATGGTGTATCCTCTACCCACATTCCTTTAAGCTTGTTCCGTGCTTGTTCCGTACTGTATGTAAATAAATCCTTTAACACCAATTGTTGTGTGATTTCGACTGGAATATCCAGGAAACCTCACCTATTTGCTCCCGCTCGGCACTCATCCAGACAATCCCATCTCATCTCACCTACTGGCAGGTGCCAGGTGCGAGAAGGAAACATAAATTCTAGTGTCAGGTGTTTGGGTTTCCTGTGATCAAATCCAGCTTTGAGTAAAAATCACCATTGCCAAAGACCAAGAAGAAGGCAGCAGCTAAGGCAACACGCTCAACGCCCGAGAATCCAAGGAAACAGCGGCAGCAGCAGCTGTGTGCAACTTCTGCATAATTCCGGAGATTCGAGGTTCAAGGCTCGAGGTGGTAGCAGCAGCCCACTGCGTGCAGTCCCAGATCCGTGAGAAAGACGGCAACCTTCCCAGTACTGCGGTGACACTACCCTTGCTGTTACGGTTGGAAGGCCCTGTGCAGACTGCACGGTTTGAAGGTCCGAGGTTCGAGGCGACAGCAGCAGCCTACGGCGAGCAGTTAAAGGTTCGAGGTGACAGCTACGGCTTGCGGCGAGCAGTTCGAGGTTCGTGGATCGAGAGGTCCGACAACGAAACGAGGAACGTCGAACGCTGAAACGGCTCAATAGCTGGAGTACCAGGGATCGAGGATAGTTGGCGACGCGCCTGGACCTGGTGAACGGGACAGATAAGGTTGCGGACCGCAACAGACGATACAGCTCGTCCACTGAAGGCTTAGAGGCGAGTCCTTGCTACTCCTATATGTAAAATGGCAGTGGATAGCAGATCTAGCTATTATATGTTACCCCACGAGGCTCTGAAACTAGTATCTTCTTTTAATGGGGAAAAGAATGAAGCTACGCAGTTTATCGTAGATGTGGATAGTGCATGTGAAATGATAGGTCCTGAGAGATTAAATGTATTCTTTAAGTTGTTGCTTACTAGAATAAAAGAGGAACCCAGGAAGGCAATTATGCATAGGAAACTAGAATCGTGGGAGGAGGTTAAGGAATATTTAAGGCATTCCTATGTTGAGAAGAGAACTCTAGATTATTATAGCACTCAACTTTTTGCTGCTAAACAGGAAAAATCCGAGTCAATAAGCGGGTGGATTAACCGGATACAGAGATTAACAGCAGAGTTTAGAGAATCAGCGTTAGAAAAGTGTAAGGAAACTGAGAGGGAAGGAATACTGGCAATTACAGATAAGTTAAGATATATCTGTTTTATACAAGGTTTGGCTGATGATAGAATTCAGAACATTATTCGCAGCCAGGGGCTGGAACAGGAATTCCAAGATATATGTAAAACCTCGTTGGACGAAGAAAGTGCCATTATTTCCAAACGAGAAAGGTATTCTAGAGTAGAACAGGTGAAATGCCATAAGTGTGGCAGGGTCGGCCATATCGCTAGCAAATGTTATGTAAATGCTAAGAAATGTAAGGAAATGAATAGTGTTTCCACTGAAAATAAAGGAAAGTCGAGCGTAGTAACTTGCTTTAATTGTGGTAAGGTCGGACACTTTGCTAGAAATTGTAGGAGTCCTAGGAAAAATAAGCAGAATGAAAAGGATGAAAGGACTAAGAAGCCAGAAGACGGTAGAACAGTAGAATCTGTTGCTCATATTGGAGTAATTTCTAAAACAAAGCATGAGTTCGTAAGAATTAGTTCTCCTGCTAGTAAGAAAGGTGAATTTGTGATGTTAGTGGATTCAGGGTCAGATATGTCGTTGCTTAAAACCCCTTCAGTTGTAGGAAAACTTATTTTTGATCCGGAAAAGAAACTGGTTGCAAAAAGTGCTAGCGGAACGTTGATAGAAACGTATGGGGCGCTGAATACCGAGGTTCATATAGGGAATAATGTTGTGAAGTACTATTTTCAGTTAGTGAAAGATCAAGTAGATATTCCCTGTGATGGAATTCTTGGAAGAGATTTCTTGGAGGCCACGAAAGCTACGCTAAATTACAAAGATTTAGAGCTGAGTGTTGTCGGGAAACGACTTAAATTATTAACCAAGGGCGCTATGGAGTCAGTAAGGACAATTAAGCTTCCGGGGATGTCAGAAGTCATGGTTAAAATCCCTATAGAGAATGTTGAGCTGAAGGAGGTGTTGATAGGAAAATGCGAAGTACAATCAGGTGTTTATTTGGCAGATTCGGTTGTAACTGTTAGGAATGGAAGTGCTGTAACTAGCATGCTAAATACCAATGATGAGGAAGTTGAACTTAGGGTGACTCCGGTTAAACTGGAGGCAGCTAATGAAAATAATTGCGAAAAGCTGTGCACTATTACTAACACCCCACAGGCAGCTAATAGAGAAACAGAGGTAATGGCTCAATTAAGGCCTGAGCACCTCAACGAGGAAGGAAGGAGGGTGATAAGGGAAACATGCAGGTTGTATCAGGATATATTTCATTTTCCGGAGGATAGTTTGAGTTCCACTAGTGTAGTAGAGCATGCTATTATATGGAACCAAATATAGAACCGATTCATGTAAAGCCTTATAGACTACCCGAGGCACACAAACAGGAGGTACAAAAGCAGGTGCAAAACTTATTGCAGGAGGGGATAATTTTTTTTATACATTTGCAAAATTACAATCTGTTCAGTAGTTGAACAATAAGTAACAATGATAACATATTACTTTTACAAACTATGGCCCATTGGCCATAAATTAGCTTATAATTTGGGTGTAAATCTGTACTGCAATAATTCCAACACTTGGTTTCTCTGTAGTCGGCTTGTTGTGCTGCTACTGTTGTCAAGTAGATTTATTACCAGTGTATTGGAATGACTGTAGAGACGCTTTTGGTAGGACAGGCTGTATGCTGCGATGTCGGTCTGGGTGGCTCAGTTGGTTAGACGCTGGCCTACTGATCCCAAGGTCACGGGTTCAAATCCGGCCCAGGCCGATGGTTTTTAAGTGTGTTTAAAAACGACAGCTCCATGTCAGTAGATTTACTGGCATATAAAAGAACTCCTGCGGGATACAATTCCGGCACACCGGCGACGCTGATGTGATCCTGGCAATTGACAGTGTCGTTAAAGAACAAAATTTTTAACATTTTTGTATGCTGCGATTTCCTGTTTGATTGTTGGGAGTTTAAAATCATTGTAGATGTACTTATCACCGATGTACCAGGGGATCTTACCAATGGTTCGCAGAGTTTTGGTTTGAAAACGTTCTAGTATTTCGATGTTTGAGTTGCTTACTGTACCCCATAGTTGAATTCCATATGTTTCAGTTATATGAATATTCAGTTATATGTTCCATATGTTTGGTTTCAGTATAGTAGTTTTGTAGATGATTAGTTTGCTTGTCACTGAGAGTTGTGATTTAGGTCCAAGAAGCCAGTGCACTTTGGAGTATTTTAAATTTAGCTGTTTGCGTTTGGTGCATATGTGTTTTTTCCAGGTGAGTCGTCTGTCAATGTACATCCCTAGATATTTCACGTCTTGTACTTCTGGAATAATTTGATTGTTAAGAGTAACAGGTGGACATGAGCGTTTACGCAGTGTAAATGTTACATGGTGAGTTTTAGATTCAGTAACGTTAGCTCTCCACTTCTTAAGCCAGTTTCCGATGTCAGAAAGATGGTCTTGTACAATTTGGGAAGCAGTAGTAGGATCTTCATGAGCTGACAGAATGGCTGTATCATCTGCAAAGGTTGCTATAGTTGTGTTTTCTTTTGTTGGTAGGTCAGCAGTATACAATATGTATAGAATTGGTCCTAGTACACTATCTTGTGGTATGCCTGACTTAATAGGATGAAGTTCTGTAAGGCTATCTTGGAATTTTACTTGAGCATATCTGTTTTCTATGTAAGATTTTAATAACACATAAAAATGATGTGGCAAAGATTTCTTCAGCTTAAACTTTAGTCCAGTATGCCAAACTTTATCAAATGCCTGACTAACATCAAGAAATACTCCTGAGCAGTACTGTCGTCGTTCAAATGCGTGGTTAATCACTTGAGTTATTCGATGTATCTCTTCAATTGTGGAGTGTTGGGGTTGGAATCCAAACTGGAAGCTGGGAATCAGCGAAGACAAGTGAGGTTTCAGTTTAATGGGAAGTAACTTCTCAAATAAAGCTACGTAGGCTTTCACGGCCGGCGTCTAAACTGTAGAATGAAGTATCTTCCGGGCTGTTATGCCGTGGTCTGCTGGAGATCTGTCTTCCAGACGTTTCGTTTACAACTGCGGTAAACATCCTCAGTGGCGTTGTCGAAGTCTCCTCGTGGAAGGTATCACTGCGACTGATGCGTCGACTGTCTGTGGCGCTCTATTTATACCATGCGCAACGTGCGCTGATTGGCCCGGGGCGTGCAGAGGCGTGGTGGCTGGTGGAGGGGGTTCTATCTCTCTTATGATGCTGGATGCAGCCATCCTAGCCCTTCAAGCTCTGTGGAAGCAAATCCTCGAATAGACTCGATAGAGGCTCTCGAGGAGGCAGCCACGGGGTTTTCTACCTCCGTCCTAAATGCGGTGCGTGCTCACACACACCGCATTCCTACCGATGCACCAAACCCTACATCTATCCCTGTCCCACTGAAACGCCTCATTCAAGCTAAGAATGCTGTCAGAAGGCTATGGCAGAGATTCCGTCATCCTAGGTTAGGAGTAATACACCAGAGGTTCAAATCCCTGGTGAGACGACTCCTAAGAAAACATAGCCAAGCAGCTTGGGAAAACACGCTGCGTCACGTAAACCTCCAGGAGAGGAAACCGTGGCGTATCGTCCGAGGCTTGCGGAAAGATAAATCTGCACACTAGCATCCAGTGCACAGCCCTCGGGGAAGACTTGTCTTTGAACCGAGGGAAAAAGCAGAGGCACTAGCAGACTACTTGAAAACTCAATTCCAGCCTAGGGTACATCCACAGAACGATGACCACACTGACCTTGTGGAACAGGTGGTAGAAGACTTCCTAGAAGTCGGACCCGTGGGCCACGAGGAGTTCCACATCCCGATAGTTACCCCTCGCGAGGTAACTAACACCATCAAATCCTCAAAAACCCGTAAATCCCCTGGACAGGACCGTGTAACAGCGGAAATGCTCCAGCACCTTCCCCATAGAGCCGTGATGCACTTGACCCGCATTTACAACGCATGCCTCAGGATGCGTCATTTTCCAGTTGTCTGGAAACAGGCGCGTGTGGTGTGCGTTCTGAAGCAGGGCAAGAATCCGGTTTTTCCATCTAGTTACCGTTCCATCAGCCTCCTACCAGTTGTCTCGAAAGTGTTCGAGAAACTGTTCCTGTCCCGCCTCGGACCTCTTTTGGAGGAAAAAGGTCTCCTACCGGAACACCAGTTTGGTTTTCGTTCTGGTCACTCCACGACTGAGCAACTTATGTGTGTAGCCGAGAAAGCTTCCCTGGCTTACCAGGAGAGGGCTAAAACGGTGGCAGTGTTGCTTGACGTGGAAAAGGCATTTTCTACCACTTGGCATGAGGGGCTTGTCTACAAGCTCATACAGCACGAAATCCCCCCTCCATACATTTACTTGGTGGCTAGTTTCCTACAGGAACGTAGCTTCCGAGTGAAGGTGGAGGGATCATTCTCCGGAGAGAGGCCCATTGGCGCAGGAGTCCCCGAGGGCAGTGTACTGTCACCGGCACTTTTTGCAGCTTACATGGCCGATCTCCCGACGCACCCCAACACACACATCTGTCAGTATGCGGACGATCTCATGATCTTCGCTACTAACAAGAACCCGCGCTACAGTTACCGACAAGTACAAGCCCACCTCTGTGCCATCAGTAGATGGTGCGAGAACTCGCCTATGTCTATTAACCCGGAGAAAAGCTCTGCAATTCTCCTGGCTAATACGATAGCCAACCGGCTCCCGCGGGACCTCGTGCTTCGGCGCCGTCGGATCCCCTGGGTCACTACATCGAAGTATCTCGGAGTCACGCTGGACCGGCGGCTGACGTATAGACATCACGTCAGGGGCAAAGTACTGCAAGGCCACGCTGCCCTCCGGCAGTTGTATCCCATCCTCAGTTCCCAAACCATGCCCTTACGCCTGAAGCTTCAACTGTATCGAGCGATCATCCCGCCTCTGGTCCTGTACGGATGTGAGATCTGGGGAGTGGTGGGAAAGTCCACCTTCATCAGACTCCAGACGTTGCAGAACCGGGCATTAAGGATGATCTATGATACTGGCTGGAGATTTCCTGCCCATATCCTACATGAACATTCCGGTATCCCGTACATTGTCGACGTGATTAAAACTCGCGCTCGAACAATGTACAACAAACTCCAGAACCACCCTAACCCTCTGGTGAATAGTCTGGGCCAATACGACCAGAGTCAGCCGCGCCGACTACCATCCAAAAAATTGCCAAAGGACATCTTAAGTCCTGCGGTCTAATCTTAAGATGGGAAAGGCGAAAATGCAATCTGTATTCAAAACATAGGGAATCACCTGTTTCAGTTCACCTCTCAGTGAGTGACTGACGGCCAGAACCCTGGTGGGGATTAGCGCGTCACCTGACTACCAGTCAGAAGTCGCGCACAGCCCGCTCGCGGACCAATCCGTGCCTACCATCCCTCCCGCCCCTATAAAAAACTCCTGTTCCTACAAATTTTTCCCAGTGATAAATATCCCTGTAGTGACACCATCAAAACCATCGCGCAGGTTAAGCCGTATGACGGCTAGGTACGGCGGTAAAGACACTCGAGCGGGGGAAACATCATCTCATCTCCGCTCGACTCGAACTCCGTCTGGCGTCCGTCTGGTCTCTTCTGACCCATCGACGAGATCGTGATAGACCTCAAACGCCAGGGTGTTATCCCAAAGCTGGTCAAACAGACGACCAGAGCCGCTCCAAATGGGCAAGGACCCAGAACACCCCTCCCACTATTTCTTGTAGTAGTGGAGAGAGCCAATGACCCGGAGGGTAAGAAAATTGATGCCGTTATAGGCCTTTGCTACCTCCGGGTTCACATTGAACCATCCAAGAGCTCTAGTGGTCCTCCTCAGTGCCACCGTTGTCTGGGGTTTAACCACTCCAGCTACTTTTGCCACAGGAAACTACGCTGCCTGAGGTGCGGCGGCGAACATTCAAAAGAGGTCTGCCCGAAATCTCGGGAGGATGTGCCCAAGTGTGCCAACTGTACCGGCGCACACGTAGCTTGCTACGGAGGCTGTCCAACAAGGAAGGCATCTTAGCTGCTAAGAACCCACCACAGGTGGTACAACCTTCTGCGGCGGACAGCCCCCGGGTAGGCCCTGCTCCGGCAGGACCGACCTAGGGTTCCGCGTACGCGGCAGTGACCAGCAGAGCTGCGGGTAGGACTGTGGCGTCGCGGAATAACACGACACACACCCATGAGCACATACACATGCTCCAGTAACCCAACCAGCTCCCCTTCCACCTAGGTCGGGAAATCGCCGACGCCCTCGGAGGCCAGCTACCGTCTCCGAAGCGCGCAGCGAGCGTGGGATTCCCACGCCCGCCCGCCAGCAGAGGGAGGTCGCGGTCTAAGAGCGTCCGGTGCAACCGAGCCCTCCCGTCCAACCACCTCCACAACAAACCACTACCCCTCCCACACCACAGTTCCAGGACGTACTGGCGTGGTTGCAGCAGTTTTTACAAAACCATGGTCAGAAGATCTGCGAACTGCTGGTAAGATTCCTCTCTGCCAGCGACCAAGGCAGCAAAATGGCCATAGCCATGGAGGCGCTCGCTCTCTTGACCTCCGTCACCCGCACGCCCCAGAATGGCGGATCCAACTAGCTCTCGTACCTCGTTTAGGTTCGCGTTCTGGAACGCGTGTGGCTTGGCCGGTCAGGAGAATGAGCTCCACCATTTTGCTGGAGCGCATGCCCTAGACCTCATTCTGGTGTCAGAAACACATCTCCATCAGAACGTCACATCCCGACTCCAGGGCTACCACTGTCTCAGATCGGACCGCGTCGGCCGCCGTGGGGGCGGCACAGCGATCTTCGTGAAGAACAGTGTGGTCCACAAACCCGTCCAGCTCCCTCCACTTCAAACCCTAGAGGCCACGGCCACTTGTGTCCACCTCGGAGGTACTGAAGTCCTGATGGTGTCTGCTTATCACCCACCCCAGAGGCAGTTCGTTTCAAACGACTACCTCTCCATCCTAGCCCTACATCCTCATGCCATTATTGCCGGGGACTTAAATGCTAAGCATCAGCGCTGGCATAGCGGCCCCCGTGCAGACGCAAGAGGCAATGAGATCATCAGAATGGTAGACGCGGACCCTCAACTTAGAGTAGAGGGTCCCTGGCAACCTACCCATGACCCGCGAGGTCTAGGTCGGCCATCCGTCATAGACTTCGCAATCATCAAGCACTTTCCATTTCATCTATCACCCACTTTGGTCAACGAACTTCATTCAGACCATAATCCCGTGTTGGCCATCATTAACACCCAGGTTGCCAGCCACGAGGTCCCGATTCAACATCGGAACGTAGACTGGGACTGCGTCAGAAGTTGCCTGAATGGCTCCATCCCCGCCAACCCCAACATCACAGACATCCCAACCCTAGAGTTTGCGGTCTCTTCCTTCACCTCTGTCGTGAAGCGAACCGTGCACAACCTCACCATTCACACCCCAGCTCCTCTCCATCCTGATGTCCTGCCTTTAGAGCTTCTATTGCTCATCCGCCGCTCTTGGGCGGCTCGCAGGCGCTATCAGAGGCACTGCACGCCCCATCACCTCGCGGTTCTAAGGCATTTACACCACGAGGTTCGTCTCCGTCTACGCGAGCACAGAGTGCGCGCGTGGGAGGACACGATGACTCGTTTGAACCCAGAGGATGGCGACGTGTGGAAGATCGCCAAGCGACTCAGGAACCGAGGAGGGTCACACACCTCATCTATCCAAGGCACCCGAGGCCTGGCCTATGAACCCCAAGCCAAAGCAAATGTGTTTGCTGACTACCTGGAGAGGACTATGCCTCCTAGAGATGATCCGTAGGACCTAGACTTCTCCGACCGTGTCCGCCAGGAGGTACGTCGATACCTTCAACGTCCTCATGAGGAGGCGGATCGGCTTCCCATCATCAAGCCAAGTGAGCTCCAGGGCGTTCTCCGGCGCCTCGGCCGCAAAAAGGCTGCGGGGCCTGACGGGTTAACTCCTGCCATGCTCCGCCACTTTCCTTTCAAGGCCGTGCTCTTCCCCACTAAGGTCTTCAATATGTGCCTCGCCCTTAGTCACTTTCCGCGCGAGTGGAGAGAGGCCCGGGTGATCTGCATATTGAAGCCAGGGAAAGACCCGGTTCATCCTGCCAACTACCGTTCCATAAGTCTCCTGTCTGTACTCTCGAAAGTATTCGAGAGGCTTATTCTAGCCCGCTTATCTCCCATCTTGGGGGACATTCAAGCCATCTCTCCCCATCAGTTTGGGTTCCGGCCTGGCCACTCAACATCTCAGCAGTTGCTGCGCGTGTGGAGGCTGCCGCCCTGGGTTTCCAGAACAAAGCCTATACCGCCGCGGTCTCTATAGATGTTGAGAAGGCCTTCTCTACGACCTGGCATGCCGGTCTCCTCCGAAAACTCATCCAACTGGAGCTACCCACACGCCTAATACACCTGTTACACTCATTCCTACAACACAGATACTTTATGGTCGCAGTTGCGGGAACCAAATCTACACGTAGGCGAATCAGAGGCGGAGTCCCTGAAGGTTCTATGTTGTCCCCTACGCTGTTTAGCGTATATGTGGCCGACATTCCATCCAAGCAGCACGTTAACATAGCCCAGTATGCTGACGACGTGCTGCTATACTGTACAAATAAACACCCTCGCAGAACCTTCCTCCCCATACAGCGACACCTCCGCCTCATCCAAGAGTGGTGTAGGCGTTTGCGATTGTCCATCAACCCGGAGAAAAGCCGCGCCATACTTTTCACCAAACGCCGCTTTCCCGCCAACTTCCCCACATTCACATACCTTCGCCGAAGGATAGAGTGGGTAGATTCCCTTACTTACCTGGGAGTAAAGCTCGACAAGGGCCTAACTTTTCGGGAACACATCAACGACCTATCAGCGCGGACCAGCGGGGCAATTGCCTCACTGTACCCCATGCTGCATTCGGGGATGCCAATTCCCTTAAAGCTACGCCTCTTTCGGGCTCTCATCATCCCTATCCTCCTGTATGCCTGCGAAATCTGGGGCATGGCTGCTGACACCCATCTCCTGCGTCTACAACGCATACAGAATAGAGGTCTTCGGGTAATCTATTCTGTATGCCGTAGATTCCCTACGAGACTACTGCGTGGAGGACGAAATTAGGCGCCGGGCAACCAAATTTTACGGCCAGTTTCCACAACATCGGAGCGCCCTGGTTAGGTCTCTTGGGGACTACATCCCCAGAGAACGCACGCTTGTGCGACACCGGGTTCCCCGCATGGCTTGCGGGCACCCCCGGTAACACAGGAGCTACCCCATCAACAGCGCAAGCTGAGCTCCTTACAGTCCTTCCAAGAGAAGATTGGAATAAAAAAATGTCACCAAATATCCATATTTGGAACACCCATCAGCAGTGCCCAACGGTAGTTGCACGCTGAAATAATCAACCGACGAGGAGCATAACCCTATGCTACCTCCTAGCAACCCACAATCCCCATTGTTCACCAGCCATCCTATAACATCCTAATCCCGTCATACAGTGGTTAAGCCTTAAAGGGCAGGTACACGAATGACACACCTCGGGCTGTTCTCAGCCTGCCATCTTGTAGTCTAGTCTAGTCTCTTATGATTGGCTTACCTTGCTTTCCTGCTTCTTATGATGTGTAGTCCACTACAGCGAGAGGCTATTGAAATTTACAAGCACCCTAACAATTTTAATAAGAAGGAGGAGCCCTTAAGATTAAATAGCAACTGGCATCCGGTCATAGAACATCATAAGAAGCAGGAAAGCAAGGTAAGCCAATCAGAAGAGCCAAGAGCCAAGAGCCAAATCAGGTCGCTCGGGTTCTCCCGAGCGGGATGTATGCCCACGGTACCTATCCATTTAGTATGGATTTACCCGTGAGGTATGAAAGATGTAGTCATTATACTCAAGCTTTTATGTCAGTGTCAGCCAATGGTGATGAATGGTAACTCTCTTGCTACAGACTTGGGATATGAGTGCAAGTTAGAATGTCTACCCATCCTGGTGCACCCATGCCCCTCTCTGCTCACTTAGCAAAGGTCAGCTTGTGTAACCAGCAAGTCAAGCAGTGTCATATAGCGAGAAGCCGAATGCATTGAAATGTTTGGTGAAATGAGGAAGCAGCGAAGCTAATTAACCCAAGATATCCTTGGGTAAGCGATAGCTTTTACACCTCCTGGGAAGATGGTGATTACATTGTCCCAGGGTATTTACCAGCTGGTTAGGGTGTGGCGTAAGTTTGGCATACATTGAGCGGGCTCTTTCACGCACAACATCCACAATGTATGGGATGCCAGAATGACTGTGGAGGATATGGGAAGAAAATATACGGTCAGTATCGTAGATCATCCTAAGGGCCCTGTTCTGCACGACTTGCAGTCTGCGGATGGTGGTTGGAGCCACGAATCCTCACGCCTCGCATCCATACAGGATCAGGGGAGGGATGATCGCACGATATATGCGTAATTTAAGACGTGTAGGCATAGTGGATCTAAGGATGGGTTAGAGCTTTCCTAGAGCTCCGTGACCCTGGGCAGCTTTAGTTGAGACATGCTTGGTAAAGGGAAGTCCTCGGTCAAGTTGTACACCAAGGTATTTGGCTGTGTTGACCCAAGGGATTCTCCTGCGGCCAAGTGTCAGGTCTCTATCTGGTCTACAGGTACGAATTTTGCCTAACAGAAAAGCAGAGCTTTTCTGTGGACTGATTCCCATCCTCCACTTTTCACTCCATCTGTCAATGGCGTCGAGGTGTCTTTGTAATGGGGGAAGGCAATATCGTAGATTTTTGTTACGGGCCAGTATGAGGACATCATCGGCATATTGGCACGTAACAGTGCCGGGTTCAACTGGGAAGTCAGACGTGTATGCAGCAAAGAGTAGTGGCGACAGAACACTGCCTTCCGGGACCCCGGCCGCTATTGGTCTGATAGTTGATAACCTGCCCTCCACTCGCACCCTGAAAGTGCGGTCCCGAAGGAAGCTGGCTATGAGGGACAGGTATGGGGAGGGGAGATCTGCATCTCTGAGTTTGTACAGTAGGCCCTGGTGCCATGTTGTTGCAAAGGCCTTATCCACATCCAGAAGTACTGCGACAGTTTTGAAGCTCTCCTGGAAACCCAGGGCAGTCTTCTCAACCAGACGCAGGAGCTGTAAGGTAGTCGAGTGACCTTGACGGAACCCAAACTGATGGTCCGGAATGAGCTGCCTTTCCTCAAATAGAGGAGTTAGGCGGGACAGTAGAAGTTTTTCAAAAATTTTGGAAATGATTGGAAGTAGACTAATAGAGCGGTAACTTGATGGAAACTTGGGATCCTTTCCTGGTTTTAATATGCAAATCATCCTCGCTTCCTTCCAAGCAGAAGGGAAGTGTCGAAGATGAAGGCAAGCATTATAAATCCTCGTCAGGTGGATAATGGCTTTGCGAGGTAGGTGTTGTAACATACGTGTCGTAACACCATCATATCCAATGGATTTGTTGGGTTTGAGACACCTAATTTGCGAGGAAACTTGCCTTGGAGTGACAATTGGTATGCGAGTCACCTCGTGTGGTGGCGGTGGGTCCTCATAGAGGAAATCCACCGTTGCCTCAACTTGTTCAGAAAAATCTTCGTCTTCTATGTCCTCTCGGGGCTCAAATTGGGACTCTAAATGGTCCGCGAAGTCAATCAGAAGAGACCAGCAGCATAAGAGAGATAGAACCCCCTCCACCAGCCACCACGCCTCTGCACGTCCCGGGTCAATCAGCGCACGTTGCGCATAGTATAAATAGAGCGCCACAGACAGTCGACGCATCAGTTGCAGTGATACCTTCCACGAGGAGACTTCGATAACGCCACTGAGGATGTTTACCGCAGTTGTAAACGAAACGTCTGGAAGACAGATCTCCAGCAGACCACGGCATAACAGCCCGGAAGATACTTCATTCTACAACTTCTCAAATAATTTAGAAAGCACTGGGAGCAAACTAATTGGTCGGTAAGATTTTAAGAATGACTATGATCTGTGCTATTTTCCAAGCTCCAGGGAAGTAACCAGTCCTTAATATAGCATTAAGGGGATAATTGAAGAGAGCAATTCGCCTTGGAATAGTCCCTTACTAGTAGTAAAAAGGAAAATGGATGCAAGTGGCATCCAGAAATTTCGGCTTGTAGTCGATTTCAGGAAAATAAATGAAAAGACAGTAGGAAATGCTTACCCACTTCCAGATATTACGGAAATCCTAGATCAGTTAGGGAATTCCAGATATTTCTCTTGCATAGATTTGGCAATGGGATATCATCAGATACCCATGAAGGCAGAAGATAAGGAGAAAACAGCATTTTCGACAAAAGATGGTCATTGGCAGTACCTGAGAATGCCATTTGGGTTAAAGACCGCCCCTGCGGTCAGAAAATGATGAACACGGTACTGGCGGGTTTATCGCCATCCAGGTGCTTTGTTTCCCTGGACGACGTAGTTAACTATGCAGGATCGCTTAAGGAGCATGATCAAAAATTGAGGGAGGTATTTCAGAGGTTTAGAAGGTACAACCTAAAACTGCAGCCGGAAAAATGTGAATTTTTGAGAAAAGAGGTTAGCTACCTTGGTCATGTAATTTCGCAGAATGGGGTACAACGCGACCCAAAGAAAGTGGAAGCAGTAGCGAATTATGTTATACCTAAAGGACTGACTGAATTAAGAGCATTTCTGGGTTTAGTTGACTATTATCACTGATTCATTCCTAATTTTAGCAAAATAGCCGCACCTTTGCATTTGTTGCTAACAAATAACATGAAGTGCACCTGGAGGGGATGATTAACAGATAGCCTTTAATACTTTGAAGCAAAAGTTGTTGTCAAAACCTATATTGCAATATCTAAATTTCTCAAGGGAATTTATTTTGACAACAGACGCCAGTCAGGATGGATTAGGGGCATTATTGTCGCAAGGCCCGATAGGTAGAGATTTGCCAGTAGCGTTTGCAAGTAGAACTCTGAATAAGGCAGAGAAGCATTACAGTACAATTGAAAAGGAATTGTTGGCAATAGTGTGGGCTTGCAAGTACTTTAGGCCTTATCTACTAGGGAAAAGATTTATTATTGTAACTGATCATAGGCCACTTAAATGGATAATGAGTGTCAAGGAACCGGGTTCGAGACTACTCAGATGGCGAATCAAATTAGAAGAATACGATTACCAGATTGTTTACAAAAAGGGGTGTTTGAACGGAAATGCCGATGCGCTTTCTCGCAGTAAAGTTATAGCAGTTGCAGAAGAAGGGGAGATAACGGAGGAACAAAAAAAGAGGATACTGCAGGAGGCATACGATAGTCCTACGGGTGGTCACAGGGGTGTCACAAAAACCTACTGGGCGATCAGGAAGAATCATCAATGGCCAGATCTGAAAAAGGAGATAGAGTATTATAAAAAGAAATGCGAGAGTTGTCAAAAGAATAAGCTTTTGCGGCCGAGGAAAAGAGCACCCATGGAAATAAGTACCACAGCAAAATTTCCTTTCGAAACATTATCTCTCGATATAGTGGGGCCCTTAACGGTGACGAATAAGGGAATAAGTATATCTTGACCTGCCAAGATGAACTTACCAAATATATGGTAGCCGTGCCTCTAGAAAAACACAATGCGGTGGCGGTTGCTAAGGAGTTCGTGGAAAACATTATTTTACGTTACGGAATTCCATTAAAGGTGTTAACAGACCAGGATTCGGAATTCTTAAGTGATTTGTTAAAGAATGTCTGCAAGCTAATGAGGATAACCAAGTTGCAGACTACGGCTTTTCACCCACAGGCAAACGGTGGATTGGAGAGAAGTCACCGTGTTTTGACTGAATATTTGCGGCATTATCTGGGGAAGGATTAAACAGACTGGGATGAGTGGGTGAAGTTTGCTGTGTTTGTATACAATACTACTGTGCATTCATCCACCTTTTGAGCTTTTGTTTGGGTATGAGTGTAGGACACCCCTAACACTAAAAAAGGAACCAGAGATTAATTATTCCTATGATGACTATGTGAGCGAATTGAAAAGTAGGCTACAAAGTGCTCACGAGGTGGCTAGAGATAATCTAATTACAAGGAAAAAGAAGAGCAAGGAATATTATGATCATCACAGTGAGGAAGTTAAATACGAGGTAGAGCAAAAGGTGTTACTAAAAGATGAGACGGTCCGTAGGGGCAGATCAGGTAGAATTTCCAGCCAATGGATATGCCCATATGTAACAGTGGCAGTTAATGGGGTAAATGTAACACTGAAGAGACGAAAATGGTTGCAAAAGGTACATGTGAACCGGATTAAACCTTTTTATTAAGGTAAGGTTAGCCTTGGATAATTAGCGAGACCTACTTATTTTCAGATGTTGACCTTACTTTTGGCTGCGATGACCTGGTGCCTAGGATTGGGAGAAGCCCATCCAGAAGTGGTGAAGTTTGAAACTCCACCTGGTCTATACTATGAGAGTAAGGGTGCCGCCCAGCTGTACAATAGTGTATGGAAGATAATTGTGTATGTAGATTTAGGTAATTTAGAGTACCAGGTAGATACTACAGAAAATTATATAAAGCATACTTTGAGTGCATGCGAGCACGTTTCCTTGCAGAAATGGTCAGGGTGTACAAACTTTAAGAATAAAATACAGGATAAAGTTAAGGAGAACCGAAGGGTTATTGAGGGAAATTACAGGTCGTCAGGAGACGCGTACAAGGAGAGGTGTAATCGATGTAGGAGGGCAGCTTTTGAAAATATTGTTTGGTACATTGGATAATGATGACGCGGAATATTATAATCAGCAAATACAGCATGTGGAGGAAAATTAAAAAGGTATTAGAAATTTGTTGAAGGAACAAGTATCTGTAGTAAAGACTTCTCTAGGTTCGTTCAATGATTCACTTATTAATTTGGCTTTCAATGAGAAGGTATTGGAAGAGAATTTAGTTAGAATTCAAGACTTCCTAAACAAAAGCCAGCAGCAAGAAGTTAAGATGCTTGATGATCTACAAATGAAAATGACGTTTAGTATACACTTACTTAGTTTAAATAATGCCATGGAAACCTTATTTCGTAATTGTGATATACTAATAGATGGTATATTAAATGCTCAAAAGGGACTTATTCGTCCACAGGTAGTAGCTCCTTCGGAATTAATGTATGTTTTAGAGAAAGGTGCTGCAAATTTTCCCTTAGGTACGTCCCTGTCATTTGCAGTAAGCAAGGATTCCCTTCATTTGTTAATTGCTATGTGTGATTTAGCTGTATTTGTAAAGGATGAGAAACTCACATTTGTACTATTTTACCTTTAGTTTCACAAGGTGTTTATAATGTGTATCGACTTATACCAGTGCCTGTTCTCATTGAACATTGTTGGAAAAATGTAAAATATTGGGAGATTCAAAATATGTATGTAAACAAACCCTTCCACTTAAGTTAGCCCACTATCATGATGAGTGTGTTGTGAAAATGCTACAAAAACTTCGTAGATTACCTTCTACATGTGAAAAGAGACTTATTGAATTACGCGAATCACTATGGACACCTTTAGCAAATAATGAGTGGTTGTATTTTGTACCACCTGTAGAAAGTGTTACTATTTCATGTCCTGAGGAACAACCCAGAGATGTTATTTTAGAAGGGTGTGGCAAACTTAAGCTAAGTTCAGGTTGTAAGGAGTATGGTAAATCCTTTGTAATTCAGGCAGAAGTTGTAATGCACCAGGGTAATTTTAGTAATCTTGATGTGTTGTCCTCAATTAACATAGATGTTGATTGCTGTGAAGAATTAGTAGGAAAGTTAAAAAGAAATGAGTTAAAGCGGAACACAACTTTCAAACAAGTGATAACACATTTTGATGAGTTAAAGGTTGCTAGCTATAAACTCTCTCAAGTAGAAGAGATGATCCAATGCAAGAGTGGAAAAATTCATTCACTGTAACACACGCCTGATATTTCGTAATTGTTTATATTATTATCAGCATTTTCGCACTATATTTTTGTTATAAAGTGTTTAGCTGTTACAAGAATAGATGTGTTCGGAGATTTAAAGTCCCAGCTATTGAGTCAGGTGGCTCAGGTAATATAGTGCTTATTAACATACATTCAAGCAATGAAAGTCTGAGTCCTGTCCCAGAAGAGATACCTCTCCATGACTATAATGATAAACCTACCACTTCCACAAGGCACTCCGAACGCATAAGAAATAAGTGTACGTATTAAAGAGTAGTCAAAATTTGGGTGTAAATTTTGACCTAATTACGGGGGGAGGTGTTATAGTGGAGTAGGATAATAGTATGACTTCATATATTGGTAATGGAAATACAATTGTTATAGTAGGGTAGGATAATAGTATGAATTCATATATTGGTAATGGAAATATAATATGTGAGAAATAGGTTTTAAGCAGAAGCATTTTGAAGAAGCACTTGGAAAGAAACAGTTGCACTCTGACACTGGTATATGTGACTGTCTGGAAGTTGACTTTTAACCCCAAGGGAGACATAACGAGGAAGGGTATAGCATTTCCAGACGCCTGTCACATAACAGTTTCTTATGGTTATTAGGAATAGTGTGCTTACCCACAGAATCTTGTGGAACATTATATAAACCTTAGTCACCAAGGAAGTGATGTCTTTTGACCCACCGTTGTCAACCAGTCCACATCGGATGGTGTATCCTCTACCCACATTCCTTTAAGCTTGTTCCGTGCTTGTTCCGTACTGTATGTAAATAAATCCTTTAACACCAATTGTTGTGTGATTTCGACTGGAATATCCAGGAAACCTCACCTATTTGCTTCCGCTCAGCACTCATCCAGACAATCCCATCTCATCTCACCTACTGACAGGTGCCAGGTGCGAGAAGGATACAACACAGCAACAAAAAAGGTTTTCATGAAACAGTACTATAAAAATCATCTCTAACATGTCCCTTTGCCTCCTGAACCGGTACTTACAAGATGGGGTGCGTGGTTAGAAGCTGTGAAGATTTTGAAGGAGTCCAGTCAGTGGTGAACAGAAGTAGCTGTTTCCATACGTGAATCTCAGGTCATCCAAAGTGGCCAGGTCCTGTGCTTACACCAAAAGAACTTCGGCTGGTTGCCTAGCACCATCAAGCAGTTGGAAACATCAGGTTCCCTTCTTCACGAATCTATGGATTTAATGGAACTAAGTGTTGTTGCAGGAAGGAAGGTAGGTGAAAAATTCAAAACTGTGCTAAATAGGAATCCAGGGTACTCTACGCTTGTGTCCGTGTCTAAAGTGCTAAATAGTGACAGTGTTGATTTACCACGCGGTCTGCGAATAAGATTCCTATGCTGAAATACACTCTTGCTACTTCGTGTGACGTGGAGAGAAGCTTCTCTGGTTATAAAAACATTTTATCCGCTAGGAGGCAAACAATGATCCCTGAAAATATGGAGAAGTATGTGGTTATTCACTGTACGTTGAAAGAAGCAAAAGGCTCAAAATGAAAATGCCTGGTTGTTCATTATATGTCAAGAGTTAGAAAACTGAAAATGCACCTTCATTATAAAATTTAATTATTTTGAATTGATTGTTTCACTCATTGATAAATTGTTTCAATATTTCAACATTGCTTTACCGTCTAAAATGTAAGTAAAATATTTATGTGAAATGAGTAAGTTTAATAAACATAATCCAAAACACATATTTTTATTTCAAGATTACCTGCTTGAAAATAAATTTTAGGGAAATTCTGCATACAACAAAACATTTTCCCTATAATTAATTCTATATTTAGTAATTTTAACTCTTAATTAATTTTATTTATGTACAAAATTCTGGGTAATTTGCAGTCTGCATTTAGATTTGAGGTTGTAATCTTAGCATTTAGATTATTACATAATTTTACATATTTTGTTGATAATACATATTTCATTAGGTATTTTGATGTATTTTGTTACATAAATATGTAGATATTTCGCACCTTGATATTACATAAAAATCCGGGCTTTAATGATCAGTCACAGTCGAGATTCAAACTCTTCAGAGGTGCCAATGCTCTCAATGACTTCTTCAGCGAACTTAGATAGATTGCTGATTAAGTCATTGCAATATAGATCATATCGAACCATTGCATATGGAACCTCAGAATGAGGTGGGTTACATCAATGCCGATCACTGCCATATATGCAGGGAAGGTTTTGCTATTGATGATCATAGAACGTGGGACCATTGTCATATGTCTGCCGCTATAAGTGAGTCGCGCATAATTCATGTAAGTTGAACAGAAAATTGCCGAAGTTTATTCCATTTTTACTTTCTCTACTGATAAGTAGAAGGAAGTATTGTATTCCACCCAAAAATTTGATGTCGAGATTTCACCGAAAATATATATTTTGAGACCCCCTGAATCCAAAAGGCATTTTTAGGAAAAGGTCCGTGTGTGTGTCAGTCTGTCAGTGTATCTGTCAGTCTGTGGACAGCATAACTCAAACAAGAAAAGTAGGTTAAAAACCAAAGTTGGTATTTAAGTTTAATGTCTTTCAGAGATTTAACAGAAGATTTTGAAGAAAAAAGCCTTACCCTTTTCCCTTTACATGGAAAATTTTTCGAATATTTTTATTTCCTTGAAAATTTCTCTAACGATTTTGATTTAAATGTCATATGTTTGAGATATTTTTATACAAATGAAATGTATATCTTGAATTTTCTGGCTATAGCACCTGTAATCGTATTTACTCTGGATGACTTTTGCATAACTGGTAAACCGTTAGAGATAGACCAAATCATACTCTACAAAAAATGTAGATCTTGCTAAAATACACAATTTATGTTCAAATAAATTTCATTGCAGGGTGAACCATTTCGGAGATATTCCTTGGTATATGTGTGAGTTTCGGAAAACTTAAAACTTTCGTGAAATATATCATCGTTGCTTATTTTTTTATATGTTAAGTGTACAAAGAGAACAGAATCTCAAAGCTTTAAAAGATTTGACTATCGCACAAAGCCTTTTCTATGCTAACATTCCCCTTGCACCTACAAGGAAATAAGCAATAAGATAATTTGTACGAATGTTTATTTTAACTAACACGAAGAAGATATAGGAGTAAGAATTTGTAAGAATGGTTAGTGCAAGAGTAGAGAAAGTCATGTGAGTGCAACACATCAGATTATTTTTCATTGCTTAAGCAATTATAATAGTCACTTTTTGATTAGGCACATGGCTTATGACAATGGGAATATCACACGTACAGCACAATCTTCTGAGCGCCATCTTGCATTCAGCAAACGGTACAAGGACATTCGATTCAGGTTCCTCGACAGCTACAAGTTCTTGATGACAAGTTATCCAGCTTGGCAGATATGCTAAGCGACGATTACTTCAAGGTCACTAATGCCGAGTATCGAATCCAGAACACCTGGACCTTATGAAGTGCAAGGGCATATTCCCCTCTACCTATCTGGATGCTGTCGAGAAGCTCCAGGAAGAAGAGCTCCCACCGATGGAGCTTTTCGATGAAAGTTCGGAAGCGGAATATGCTCATGCACTTAAGGTATGGAGCACCTTTGAGATAAAGAATCTCGGGGAATATAGTGACCTTTATCTAAATACAGGTACACTGCTCTTAGCAGATGTATTCTAGAGGTTTAGAGACTTGTCACTGGAGATGTACCATCTGGACCCTGCCTGATACTATACATTACCATCACTAGCCTTCGACGCCATGCTTGAGACCTCAAAAGTGAAGCTTGGTTTGCTAAACGACGTCGAAATGTTAGAATTTTTCGAGAAATGCATTCGCGGAGGACTTAGCACAGCATCAAAGAGATACTCCAAAGCCAACCACCAATACATGCCAGCCTATGATCCTGACCAAAAGATGGACTTTCTAGTATTCCTTGACATCATCAATTTATACGGGAAGGCTATCGTATCAAGGCTTGCATATGGCAACCTCAGATGGCTTCAAAGGGACTCAATTGACACCGCTGACTTTGTGACGATCCCAAAGGAATTTAAGACAAGATACGTTCTGGAAGTAGACCTAGAGAATCCTGCCCATGTCGATGACGCCCATAATGATCTTCCTCTCTGTCCGTAGAGCGAGATACTACTCGGCAGCCAATACAACAAACTGATTGCAAGTCTTAAGAACAAAAGCAAATATGTCTTGCATTATAACATCTTGCAATAGTGCTTAGAATTGGGCCTGTTTCTGAGACATATTCATCGGGTGGTATCGTATGACCAATCTGAATGGCTTAAGGTTTACATTAACCTTAATGCCGAGAAGCGAGCAACGGAAACTTCTAAGTTAGATTAAAACCTCTGGAAGAAATTGAGCAACGCTGTGTACGGCAAGTTCATTGAAAATGTACGTAAATACGAGTACAGAAATTTCCGTATTGTGCCCACCTGGAAACAACCACGGAAATTGACTGCATGTCCAACGGATGCACGAAGCATTATTTTTATGAAAACTTGGTTGGCGTAGAGTTGGCTCAAGAGGAGATCCTCATGAACAAAGCAATCTATATTCGTCGGGCGGTTTTAGACATTTCAAAATTTATTGTGTATGATTTTTTATAATGCAATGAAACCCCAGCTGAATGATCTTGTCCTGAATTATATGGATACACATTCATTCATTTTCAAAACTTCGTAGTTTTAGATATTAGTTCATGAAAACACACCCCTAATATTTCAACACTTCTAATTATAACCATCATAGTGCATATGGTATCAAGCAGGCGAAGAAAAAATGATTGGATTGTTCAAGGATGAGTTGGGTGGGAGGGTGGGGACCGAGTATGTTGGTCTCAGCGCAAATCTTTACAGTTATAAATATGACAACCATACTGTAATGAAGGCAAAGGAATTTACCAAAGATGGAATGCGAGCAGTCAGCTTTGAAGAATATTTCGAGTGCCTTAAAGATTTGAGCAAAACGTTTCTGGCTAAACAAATTTGCTTCAGAAGCGAGAAACATGAGGTTTCAACTGTAAAAATTAATAAAGTTGCATTGCACGCAGGAGATACAGAGCGTAAGATGACTGATGGCTCTCGCGGAATTCTCTCCTGGTGGCATTATTCACCTGGGTCTTCGTAATCACTTGTCTTCCCTGGCTGCCTCATCACCATCACATTTTTACAATTTTGGTACATATTGTTTATTACATTGAGGTATTATTGCATATTTTATGTTCCTTTTGTTATTGTATATTTTGTATATGTTATATGGGTGGATGGAAATGGTTTAATTTAATAAAACACATATCTTGGAAATGAAATACTTTATTTCAGTATTATCGATTTGCTACAAGAAATCCTAGCTCTCAATCCATTCACTCTCCACACCATTTAACAAAAACCCTGTTTCCTTGACGACTCTGAATCTTCTCCACCAAATAAGTGTTAGGTATAGGTCGCGCGTTACTTCTTGACGAATGAAAATTTTATATGAAAGGTTGAATGCGAGTCTCTACTCAGCTTTTGCGGGAACGAGAGAGAGGAGGTACAGTCTGCAGTGAGATGACGCGCATGCTTCTGTGCTGAAGTAGTACAACACTACAAATCAATTTATGACACTTGCGGTAATATCAGCCACATGTATTATACACTATACCTCTATAACTGTTTCCACTTAACTTTCTTGCATTTATTCTATTCCCGACATCTCTCCCTCGTCTGAATTGCTATTTTCGTTGCATGCATACATACATCCGTACCGCGCAAAACTTCTGCAGTCGACTGTATACACAAACGCGACAGAGGAAAACAGAGGTGTCTGTTATCGTAGCATAAACATTTGCTGACCTGTTTATTAAGGGTAGGCTCACTCATTGGATTTCTGCTCAAGGTCATTCGTCAAGAACGAACGCGCAACCTATACTTCATGCCCATAGAATGCTCCCGTTATCTCCTCACTGTTCTTAGCCTTTAGTATGTAGGCCGTAGGATAGATTCGTTTCACTTGAGCAGCCTGGAATGTTTCAACATTCCAGTTAGCTTGAAAGCTTTTCTCAAAATGTCTTTTGTTCTTAGATATCCTCACATAATCACGAACACTAAACTTTCTTGCACTCATCTTCTCTTTTTGACATTGGTTGTATTTGTAAACAGAGGAAGATCACTGTTTATCGCTTCACTGGGCTTCATGCGGATGGTTGAGGGTAAGTATCGTTGTATTTTGCAATGATCCTGGGTAAAAGATCTCGCCACTTGTATTGTCCTTGTGCTAGAAACTCTCGATATGTCATATTCTTTAAGGTTCTTATTAAATGTTGAACAGCTGCAGCCTTTAGGTTGCTATAGGTGCTGTAGTGATTGATATTATACTTTGTCATTACATTTTTAAAGTGATTGTTATAAAATTCCTTTCCGTTATCACTCTGTATATCTTTTGGAGGTGTTTCCATACCTTGTATTATATGTTCCATAGCCTTTGTAACTTGTAGACCGGTCTAATCCTTTAATGGTCTCGCATATGTCACTTTAAAATAGAAGTTGATTGCAATAAGAATGTATTTGAAATTCTTGTTGATCCTTGCATGAGGTATCCTTTTAATCAAGTCAATCTGCACCGAATCATCGAGTCCTTTACTGACAATCTGTCGACGTAAGAAGTTCCTTCGGGCAGGGACATGAAGCTCTCTTGCTATATTTTGCTTCACTGTTGTCCTACCATGATTCTGGCTGATTTCAGTTCTTGAATAATCTCTACAATTTCTTTCGTGCGGTTATTGCCAGCGTCTCTGGATGCAACGAGAAGTCTCATACGATTCACTAGACCTCTGTGTTCGTTCCAGGAGATTTAGTCTTGCTTCGCATCAGGTCAATGTTCTTTCCACTGTAAGTGCAATCCCTTATGATTGTTCACTAAAGGACGTATAACGTTTTTATACTCGTAGGAATTGCCTGATCGCAGTTGTCCGTGTCTGCTGTAGTTTTGACGATGAACATGTGATGCTTTCGGTATTCTGCTATACGAAACTCTTCTGAATAAGCATGCATTTCAGGTGTATTATTGAAGATGAGCTCACTCAATCCAGGTATAACATCATATATTTCATCGCCTACATTCATTAATAAAGTGAATGATCTTGTTTCCTAGCATATAATTTCCACCATCGTATCGTACACCATATACCGGATATATTTCGCTCCTGTCATTCTTTCGAACATTCTGTCGGTACTTCAACATCTTTTCATCTTTCTCATCGTTAGGTACATAATTCTTCTTTTTCTGAATTTTCTCCCTGCCTAAAAAGTAGCGAAAGTGTTCTTTCTTTCCCCCCTGTATTTCCAGTATATCTTGTAGTGGCTCTGTTACTGGTTGAAGAGCTTCACTCATTACCATCTAGGTCTTAATCCGTTGGCCTTTTAGTGCACGTAGACATATTTTCATGTCAATATATAGCTTTTTTATTCTGACGATGTGAGTTTATATGAGATTTTCAACTCGATATTTAGAATATGACCGTCTTCTTCTCGATTGGCTGGAGCAGTGGAGGATAGTATATCACCTGTGTGAACGGGCGCAGGGTAAATTTCAACTAATTGATCGTTTATTGCAAACACTGTACCTGATCTTTTATTCGGTTGTGGCGATATCATAGAGCAAGAAATCACATCTCTGTTTATAGTCGACTTGTATTTGAGTCCGGATGTTCACACATACCTTAACGAAGGACCTCTGTAAGGTTTCGTCTGTAGTGTAATAATGAGCTGTCCTTACATTTGCTCCAGTATAGCATTTATGACAGTAACCTGTGCTTTAAGAATATTAACATTATTCATAGTTGCGGTCAGTTGCCACACTTTCCATATGTTTTCCCACTATTTCAGAAATATAATTTCCAAGAAGGTGTAGTCTTTTGTTTAACTCTTGCTGTGCTTCATTTTGTTTCTGTCCAACAATGTGTTTAACAAACATTTTGTTTGCTGTATCACTGTCATCGACAGAATCTGCTATCTCTCTTATTCTTCTCTTTTGTAAGGAAAAGTTCCTATTTGAATCCAGCAGTGGGGTTCTTGAATTTATATTCTAATACATACTTCATATTAGGCACATCGTGATCATCCTGTGGTGGTAGTAATATCTTCATCCTTATTGTATGATATTGTTTCCATTATCTCGTTCAAGTGCACTTTTGTGCAGGTATTTCATAAGAGCATCATGTTGTTCATATAGCGATTTCTGTATGTGGTCCCTAAGCCAGCTTGAACTTCCCCTATGCGTTGCTTATGACACTTTTTCGGTGAATTTTGACATTCGATTCTCAGTAGAAGCCGTAAGCGATTCAACATAGCGTTTAGTGGTTGCACCATTATCTTCCTGAGGGCCTGAACAATGCACAGTCTCTTGTTCCTGAAGTGATAGTTTCCTTTTCTATCTCTGTTTATAATGAATAGACGAAGTAATCTTTTAACTGATGTAGTTCTCTGTGCAGCAAGCCTGTCAATATTCTTGATGAACTACAAATGATACTTTTCTTTCTTTTGTACCTTGATATACAGGTGTTAGGGGTATCAGTGCGCAGACTTCGCGTGCTGGGAGATCCAAATATGACGAATAATAAAGTCCAATAACAACTCCATCTATCTTGAAAGATAAAGGAGATAATCGAACATTATTGGATACATTATCTGCATAGTCTGGCAATACAGGCCGAGTTTTTTGTTTTGGTTTGCGGCTAGGCATGCGTTCACACCCGCAATGGGTGAAGGTCTAAACTAGGCTAGCGCTTGAAACCCGGTTCGCCACGTGCCTGTGTGTTTCTTGTCAGCTAATGCCAGTAACGAGGGATGGGGTGGTTAACTTTTAAGCTATTCTATCGTATTCACGAGAACTAAACTAAAAGCTGCCTAAGAAGCTACGCATAAGATGTCGTCGGCTGATCAAAGATACCAACTTCAAATGTTAAGTGTGGAAATACCTCATTCAGGCATATCGTGTAATTAAATCACAGCCACCTTTTGCTAAACAGGAAATTTTATTCTAAAGAACAAGAGTTTGGAGCCAGAGCAGGCTAAATAGCCTAAGCCGTGAAGAAGAAGAAGAAGAAGAAGAAGAAGAAGAAGAAGAAGAAGAAGAAGAAGAAGAAGAAAATTATTAATGGTCAATAACTGCAACCTCAAGAAGATGTCTTTTACAGTAGGTGTTCAAAATGTGCTCCGTGACAATCTATGCAAACATCGCCTCTTCTTAGGCAATTTTGCCCTACCCTCGTTAGAGCTTCTGTGTTCTGCTCAATCTCTAGGGCTGCTTCAAACACACGTGTGCGAAGATCATCAATGGTAGCAACCTCATCATGGTACACCTTACTCTTCAGATGTCCCCAGAAATAATAATTTGGAGATCTTGCAGGCCAAGGTACTGGTCCAAATCGGCCTATCCACTGATCAGGAAATGTGCGATTTAAATGTCATTGAACAGCTCTACTGGTGTGAGGGGGTGCCCCGCCATGCATGAACCACATTTTGCCTTGTGTGAAGAGGAACATCCTCCAAAAGAAGGAGCAGATTGTTTTTAAGGAACTGCTAATAAGTTGTTCCAGTCAATCTTGTGGGTAATACAAAAGGGCCTATAACGTTTTTCCAATTATTCCACGCCAGGTGTTCAGCTGCTGATTATGAAAATTCAACACACCATTACGCGTGAAACACGCTTCATCAGTCACTAGCACCTGTGACGAAAAATTAGGATTGCGCACACACTGTTCCTTCAGCCATTTACGGAATGTTACTCGAGGCGCACAATCATTCTCTGTGAGGTGTTGCACTCTTTGAATGTGATATGGGCGCAGTAACTGTTCTCTTAATGTTCTTTGAACTGTCCAGTTTGACACACCAACAGTACGTGCCATAAGTCGTGTACTTGCGCCTGGATCTTCTTCCACCAGCTGTAGAATTGCTTCCCCTACCTGCAGTACCACATTCGAGCGCTGCGGTCATCGGTTTTCAGGTTGGAGAGTCACACTTCCCGATTCTCTTACTCGCTGAGCTACAGCAGCAAATGATCTTGGGTTTGGAATTCTCCTATTGCATAACCTATCCCTATACAAGCGTTGCGCTTCACGTGTGTTGCAATCGGCTTCGCCGTAAGCAAGAAGCGTATCTAAATACTCTTGATTTGTAAAGACAGCCGTAGTTATGAATGCATTTAAGGCACCTGAAGCACTGACAGAACCTGCTGTTGCGCACGGATGTCGCAGGAGTAGCTGTGCTGTCAACATTTCTTCACTTTCCGCTACACAGGTGCCAATGTTGTGGGGTTGCCAAGCGTATGCCCATGACTTTATTCCAATAGACACGCTGGAATCCAGTCCTTTCATATCATTTTGTGGCTAAACGAATCATTTTAGACACATACGGCAAAGACTTAAATAACGTATATTTTGTAGCTCTACCTCGCTGTTCTAATTGCAGAAGTAAACGATAACGAAGTGGTGACATTCGCAAACCAGTTTTAATTTTTATTTATGAAACCGTGCACTATAGAGGAAAAGGATACAGGAACCTATGTTTTAGCTTAACGTCAGGAAGTTGCCTTTGAAGTCTGCGCACACAACGCTTGTATATGTCAAAACCATTCCTATATCGACCCTCATTCATGGGGAATTCGGGAAGTACCACTGAAAAGGGTCTTCCCTTTGACGCAATCTCCCAAACACTTTTGCACAGGTCTTTAAATATACTGTAAAACATGTCTGTATTTACATAATCTTCAATATGCTTCAGGCTCAAATTATCTTGCCTGAAGAGTATAATCATGTTCGTATTTTTCTCGACTTAGATGTTTCGGTACTGTAGCATAGCGTTGGGCTAAATATCTATATGGTCTACAGTGCGATGTCTTTCCATGCTGTAAAAAGAGGCTATCTTGCCCTGCTTTTCAGTGATGACGTCATGAAATATATATATATTGAGTTTCCTTTAACATCAGACGGATGCAACACACTTTCTCCATCCTAAGTATTCACTTCTATCCCATCGATGTTTTGAAGTAGTTTGACGAGATATTGGTACATGGGTTGATAAAGAGACTGGATAAATGTACAAGTTTTCAAAACGTAAACCATTCTCGTGAAACAGCGTGTTCAGTAATACATTTGTTTTTCCAGCGTTCCTTCCTGTTGGTCTGGGTGGCTCAGTTGGTTATACGCTGGCCTACTGATCCCAAGGTCGCGGGTTTAAATCTGGCCAAGATCGATGGTTTTTAAGTGTGCTTAAAACGACAGCTCCATGTGAGTAGATTTACTGGCATGTAAAAGAACTCCTGCGGGACAAAATTCCGGTACACCAGTGACGCTGATGTCACCCTGGCAATTAACAGCGTCGTTAAACAACAGAATAAAAGTTGGAGCTTCCTAGAATAAGAGCCCTGACATTACCCGGAAATAGCTTTCCGTGACCATCACGTTTAAAATGTTTTTCAAAGTCTTAACACTTGAATCGGCAGAGAGCATTCCAGCTTCACAAGCTCCATCTTAGCGACTAAATCATAAAAGCATGCTTAATGTATATATACTATCCTGTGTCCACTGACTACCTTCTATGATCTTTACGGGAGACATAATGCAATGATTTGACGGTTAGGCTAGATAAAAAAGTATAAAAGGCGAACACAAACATGAAAATCAATTAGTGTATCATGGGAGCTAACAAGATCAAGTTCTCGAGAGGCACGGGTTTAATTAATTCCGTCATCAATAGGCTACCCCTTGAAGCACATCTGCGTGGTTACAGATATTGTGGACCTGGAACAAAGCTAGAAAAACGCCTAAAGAGAAGAGGTCCAGGAATTAACTCGCTAGACTAAGCCTGTAAATATCACGACATTGCCTACGCCGAACACATTGCGAGAAATATTGCTGATAAGATCTTGGCAGAGAAGGCCTGGAAAAGAGTACAGTCATCAGACACTACCTTAGGCGAAAACTTGGCTGTGAGGCTGGTAACAATTATGAAGGGCAAGGTTGCTGTTGATGCTGGTTCGAGACAGAAGAAAGGTGGGCCTCTCATGCCCATTATTGCAGCCCTAGGTGCTGCGGCTGGAGATGCAGCTAAAATTGCCGCATCAGCGAAAAAAAAAAAAAAAACCTGCTGATAAACAGCTTGCAGAAATGATCCGACATAACGAGATGGATACAAAAGGAAAAGGTCTTCGGCAGGTAAAGAGGAATAAAAAGAGAAGTGGAGGTTTTCTACTAATGCTGCAATTGACTGCATCTTTAGCGCTTGCTTACAAAGTTGCTAAAATCGTAAAAGGAAATAAGAAGGCTAAAGGAAATGGCCTGAAGAAGAGGAAGAATCAACGGACCAAGAATAAGTGATGAAAAAACTCAGTCGGAGGACTATACTTATCCCGGAAAAAGTCCTAAGTAACATCGACCTCAAGCTATATGCTCGACGTTTAAACATTCCATATTCTAGAGGCATATATACGATTGATAAGCTGCCTTCAAAACCTAATTTCCGTGAGAGAATTACCGTCAATCTTGATTCCTCACAGAATGAAGGCACTCATTGTGTGGCTGTAAAGAAGGATGGAAACGCTGCATTTTACTACGATAGCTTTGGAAACCTAAAGCCTCCGAAAGAGATAGAAAGTTACCTCAAAGGTGTTAAGTTGTATAATACTCGGAGATTTCAGAGTATTAGCTCCGTCATCTGCGAACACCTGTGCTTGCAATTTCTAGCACAATGAGCTACACTATTGCTGTTAGCGGTAATGAATCTGTTCTTACCACATATCTAAATCCGCCACTCGGCTTGATCCTAAATATTATGAGATTGCGCTACTGAATTTTGGAACCTTCTATTCAATCCCCAACATTAATCAATACAATAATCAGTTTCATTACATTTACAACGAAGAGCTTAAGGTCATTCATATAGCGCATAGAGGGTATGAAATTGCAGACGTAAACACATATATCAAAGATAAGCTTGAATTGGACGAGAATGTCTTCTTTATTCGAGCAAATAATAACACCGTGAAGGCTGAAATTAAATTTCCATTCCATATAGATTTTTCTATGGAGTGCACTATCGGGTCTCTTTTAGGCTTCGATGAAAATAGTTATCCCTGCTAATCAGCTGATTGAATCTGATTTCCTAGTAAAGATTTTTAAGGTGAGCATCATACAAGTTTGCGCAACTTCCCCCACCATCAGCCTTTCAGATGAAGAATGCCACTGCACATCTAAGGGAATTGCTCATGTCTCACCTCACGACCTATATCACATTTCGCAAGAGCCTTCAAATCCCATTTACCTGCCAATCATAGACACCAACATTATCGATCAAACTACGCTTGAAATAGTCGATCAGAACGGCCACACAATCAGCTTTAGAAACGAAGATATAAGCATAAGGCTTCACATTCGTCGCAATGGGAATCAATTTTAGCAGAAGAAGACGCTGCCAAGGATATAAGAAGTTCGGGATTCGTCATATTCATCATACTCTGCATTTGGCCATTAAGGCGTTAACATCAAGCAATCGCAAGTTCCTCGAAGCGTTAGGTTTCAGAATCCTGTAATGAATATCTTCAATGTGCCCGAAACACCTACATTTGAGGACAAGATTACTAAAGAAGAAGATCATGTGTTTCTACCCTATAACACATCGGCTCTGGATGCTAATGACAAGATTAGAATCCCTTGTCAAGCTGAATATCTGCATACTCTACCTAACCGGAGTTATCTCTACATTGAAGGATCTATTACTTAACCTGATGCAACAACTACTAATAGTGTTATGGCATTTATGTTTGATGAAATTCTACTGGACATGAATGGATCGACTATAGATAGAACAAGAAATCGCGGGATTTCACCAACTATACGTAACAAGGTCGCCCTCAACTCCTTGGAATCTAACCGTTTGCTAAATATTGGATGGTGCTATCCTGGCGAAGACGTAGATATTTTACATAATGCAAGCGGAGCATTCAACGCTATAGTGCCTCTGTCAATGCTTCTGGGGTTTGCAGATGACCATAAGAACCTCATTCTCAATAGCCAATTTTAATGGTCCTCTTTCGTTCCAAGGGCTCTAAGAGCTGTATTGTGGCATCTGAGGGAGAGGCGAATGCACCTGTTAATCTTACACATACCTAGTGGAGGATACCTATAATACGTTTTTTTCAGATGTTGAAAAGGTGGAGACTCTCAAGATTTTCAAGTTGGATAGATCGCTACATATTGCCTTTCGAACTATGGATCTCCATACTCAACGTGCTGTACAGCAAACTAGAAACTTCACATGGAACGTTGCAACAACATTGAAACCAGAGGAACCACGATTTGTTATTGTCGGAGGACAGACTTCAAGACTGAATAATGCAACTAAGGACTGCTCCCTCTTTGATGAACTTGGACTCTAGAAACTCAAGATTTGCATGATTATATGAAATGTACTCTAAGTTCTAAAACGCTTATTATGCTAAAGAAAATTACTCCTTACTGAAGAGAAAGAATTCTTCTTAAATATGCACCGATATTTATCACTGACTGCTCACATCACCCTGAGGAGATCATAAATGGCGCTGTCAATATTAGACTTGACATTCAAAGAAGTGCAAATATTCCTGCACAGACCTCACTGTATTGTCTGATAATACAAGACAAAGTATTTACATAGAACCCCTGACTCTGTCTCCCTGAGTTGATATAGACAGCAGTTTTCGTTGCACAGAAAGTATGCTGTCATTTTGTCATTCACCTCTGGCTTGTCGCATAGGGTTACATGCGTGTAGCTGCTACAAAACTCCGGGCGGCGTGTGTTGAAACAAATGCGTCTACGTCATCCACACCCCTATGTTTTTGATCCTTGCCATCTGCTTTTCTGGAAAAAATACCCATGTTTCATGTTACCCATTTTATTTAAATGCCTGTTATAGAATATTATTTTCTAAAGAAAGGTAATTAAAAATGATCTACTTACAAGTATTTTCTTCGGTTACGCGGCAGTTTTCTGTACATATATCTCGAGAAGACATCTGGTGATATGAAGACATGTTACATACAATAATTAAATGCATGAGCCCGTTGCATGACTCCTTGTGGTAGTAGGTGTAGTGATGCGCATCCTCTGCGCACTCACACGAAAAGTTATCCATTCCCGACATGACATTATACTTTTTTTGGAGGAAACGCTAGTAAAATTTGTATTACAACTAATATTTTGCGATTTTTTTGAAACTATACTAAAGTTCTTCTGATGTGGCACAACTTATTTTGTTAACAGGGGTGGCATGATGTCCGGTACCGCCGAAGCAAAGCCGGATGTTTGTGAGTACACATTATGAAGGATGATTGGTGTGGGCAGGTCAAATATCATGGCGGATGCCCTGATACAACCTGCGACTTGTGGCGTACGTGCGTGGAACTGGGCAGCAAGGGGAAATCTGAGGAGTGTGAGAATGTGATGTATCTGGTTGAGTGTAGTCTCCAGAGTTGCGGTAGATGGTCTCTGTATGTTGGCGTAGTCAGGCGAGTTCTTCGCGTGTTTTGGTGAAAATCTGCATGAGCTCCGTGAGGTGTGTCTGGATTGTTGCCAGAGCATTTGTTGTGGCGTGGTCGTGGCGCTGTAGGAGCTCAGTGATGTTTATGTTTGCCTGCGTGTTGTTATGTTCTGCGATAGTTTCCAGCCGAGAGCCAATGTTCAGAACCTCTGAATGGAGGTCTTGAACCGCGTCTCGAAGGATGCTATAGGCGACGGCGGGTGCTGGGACTGCTACGGTCTGTGGCGATGTGTCTGTGTCTGCGGCGACTGGTGGTGATGTTTCTGTAGTGGTTGGAGCCACTCGTGTGTACGGCCGTGGAGCTGCGTTGAGAGGTGCTGGTGTGTATGTGTGCCCGTGCCGGGGATACAGTGGGCACTGTGCTTGTCCCGTAAAGTGGCCAAAGCCATTGCAGGAGGCACAGTACCGGCGTCGTCTGCGTAGATCGTGCGCTGTGAAGTCGCTGGTGAGGTTCTGGGCACCACAGTAGTGGCACCGAGGAGGGGCGGCGCAGTGGGTGTCTTCGTGTCCGTAGGCACAGCAGCGGTGACAGGGTACTTGGCGTCCGCCTCGGCTCACGTCAGCGCGCGAGCACCGCTCTAACAAGGGCAGGCCCGTGCATAAGGCAGCTTCACGGTCGCGTGCATCGGCGAAGACTAGTCGTATGAGGCTTGATGGCCTTCTGCGAGTGATGATACGAGTGGCCCTCATTACTGAGGTCCACTCGTGCTGTGTGGCGGTGAGGGCGTAAGGTGCTGGAATGTCTCTGGGAACTCCGTAGACAACCACACTGAGGCCCGATTGGGCCACAGGGGGCGCTGACTGCGATGGTAAGTTGGTCGAGACATTGCTGCTATAAGCAGGCGTGATGCCGGAGTTTTCCGGTAGCCTGGAAGTGGTAGGCGGTGGATCCGTAGCACAGACCGGGAGCGGCGCTACCACCAACACTTCCGCAGTACTGCTGTTAGATGCGTCGGGAGTTGCTGTAGAGATCTCTGTTGACTGGCCGGTGTGAA